>CAUYQG010278502.1:0-12440 GCA_963574415.1 Tarsius wallacei
CTACCATATTTTTTGTATCATGCCTTTTCTTCTGTGTTTTTGCATACATGCTATTATTACCTTTCCTCTCATGCCGTTCCCCTTCACATCTGGTGAACTTTTATACATTTTTCAAGGCTTGCTTTAGATGTTGCCTTTCTAAGAAATTCCACAGTGCCAAAGTTAACTATTTTGTCTCTGCATCAGATCTTATTCTTACAGTTCTCTAGGCTCACTGCTGTTGTTTATTACATATGTGTCTTCTCCACTAGGTTGTGATACCTACCTTAATGTACTTAGTACCTAGCCCTTTGTTATAATAATAAAGGGCATTATTTATTTATTACCTTCTGAATCCTAGACCCTGTGATAGTTCCTATTTATTCATTATCATTGATCATCAAACAGATCTGCAGTGAAGGTATATAGTATTGTTAAAGCTATTTTACAGATAAGGAAACTGATACTGAGAGTTAATATAATCTTGTCAAAGATTATAGAATGCTTCAGTAGTTGAGGTTTAAATGGCTTCAGCTCACTCTTAATCCATTATAACAATCAGCCACTTTTTCTTAAAACATACTTAATAAATGTTTGATGAGTGGATAGACATTGTTATTGGCTTATTGCTGGTGTTTATCCCAGACCATACATTCTACATTCTGAATGTACCTCTGTTTTCTTTCAGAAAACATGTCTTAATCCTGCTAAGGACATAAAGTGTTCCTTTCCAGGAGCAAGGAACTTGTTCTTCTTCCCTCCCTATGACTGGTGGCACCATTCATCTCTCTTTCTTATAGTTGCATATAGTAGTGAGTGTATGTTGAAAGAGGCATCGTTTCCTCATTTTTCCTTATATAAGTCTGTAGTAGTGGATCAAGTGTCCTTTCTTTGTCCCGTGAGGCTAGCTTACCTTTTCCTGTTCGTATTCCTCTGTGGATCTAACTGCACTCAGCCTGATAATCAGATTAACTGATTAATAAGTAATCTCATTGATTACTTAGTCCCATTGATTCAGACTTCAATTTCATCAGGTTTTATGTTTGATAGTACAGGAAACATTTAACTGTTATTTTGTTTTATATTCTTATTTGTAGTTTTGAAACTGCTGATGTAATTTATATGAGAATAAAAATTAAATCCTTGTTTCTATTTCTTTTTGTGAAGAGTCAGTTACATGTTGAATATGCATACATCCTTGAGCTATTTTATATTTTATATAAAATTTTATATTGTAAAGTCTCCTAATCATTTCAAGCCGTTGCCTATTTTCACGTTTCATTTAATTCGTAGTTTAATGGAATTTTATCATTTTTGTTTTGTGTTTAATTAGGCACAGTTCTCTTTAGTTTAATGGTGAAAATCTTTTAAAGCATTTATTCATTTAGCCACTGTGTAAGTATGTTCTGGGAGCCATGGGGAAAAAGACAACAGATACTAGTTTAGGAAGTGCTACACTAAAAACATGAAATCTGTCAAACACTAAATAAGACAGTATGTCAGTAAAATGAGCTGTAATCAGATATTGTCAAATGAGGGGTGCTTACTTAAGTGCTAAATCAGTTCAGGAGAGGAGGCAGTTGCTGTGGGTTGGTGGGATTTGCAGTCTGGTGAAAATTGGTTCTCGGTAAGGTGGAGGGTTTGACTGTTAAATGTTACTGTGGTTTAGAGTCCTACAATGGGCTACAGTACACAAACAGATTGTATATCTGTGCTATTAAAATTTCATAGGGATGAAGGAAGCAATCTAAAAATGCTCCTGGTCTGGAGGGTGGCAGTAATAAAAGATTGAGAAACACTGGGTTAGAGTAGTTTGGGAAGGGTAAGCAAGAAATGTGATGGGCTGGTGATTAAAGGATAGATAAGTTTTAGATAAGCAAAGATGGGAGGGCATTTTATTTGTGGGAATAGTAGAGAGCAGATTCAAGATAGTTTTCTTGGAAAATGTTCTTTTTTAAAATAAATTCAGAGATGGATGTATAACATGTTTCACATGCTGCATAATATCATAGCCTCTATTTACTATCTTGTAAAAGTGGAGATATTTCAAAATTTCTTTTAAAATATGTTCATGTTCATATAGTGGTAGATTACCTATAGCTTCTGTGTGTTCATTCTTACCAGTTCTCTGATTAAAGGTAGAGAATCAGTTCATTTCTTCATGCAGCCGTGTTAGCAGTACTGTTGATCTAGCAGGCCCTTGTTTAGATAGAGAATTATAGTTCTCTTGTGCTGTCATTATTCACTGAGATACAGAATCACAGAATTTTAGAGATGTGGAAGACTGTAGAGATCGTTTGAACTCCTGCTTTTAGATATAAATGAGAAGATTGACCTCTGGTAAGGAGCCATTGATGTTAGTGGTAGAACTGCCTTTACTACTTAGGTCTTCTGACTTCCCAGTTCATTGCCCTTCTTACAGTATAATTCTGTCTAAATTAGTATAAATCTTGGTCTGGAAGCAGAAATTATCCTTATATCTTTTTTTTTTTTTTTTTTTTGAGTCAGAGTCTGGAGTGCATTCTAGGCTGGAGTGCGGTGGCACACTCATGGCCACCACAGCCTCGACCTGCTGGGCTCAGGTGATCCTTCTGCTTCAGCCTTCTAAGTAACTGGAACTATAGGCACATGCCACCATGCCGGCTAATTTTTTTATTTATTGTAGAGACGAGGTCTCCCCGAGTTGCCCAGGCTGGTCTCGAACCCGTGGGCTCAGGCAGTCCTCTTGCCTCCACCTCCCAAAGTGCTGGGATTACAGGTGTGAGCCACCATTCCCTGTCTGTCTGTCTGTCTGTCTGTCTATCTATCTATCTATCTATCTATCTATCTATCTATCTATCATCTATCGATCTATCATCTCCATCCCTTCAGACCTTACCAAATTGTCACTTCTTTCTCCGTTTCCTCAAATAAATTATTTCCTTAAGAATATGGAAAGAAAGCCGGGCTCAGTGGCTCAGCCTGTAATCCTGTGCTTTGGGAGGCTGAGGTGAGTGAATTGCCTGAGCCCGCAGGTTTGAGACCCGCCTGGGCAACTTGGCGAGACCTCATCTCTACAATTAATCAAAAAAAAAATTAGCTGGGCTTGGTAGCACACACCTGTAGTTCCAGCTACTTGGAAGGCTGAGGTGGAAGGATCGCCGGAGTCCAGCAGGTCGAGGCTGCGGTAGCTGGGAGCGGCCACTGCATTCCAGTCTGGGCGACGGAGTGAGACTCCAACTCAAAAAAAAAAAAAAGAATATGGAAAGGCAATGAGTTTCGGGTTCTTGACTTTTCCACTTTACCGGCTTTAACCTTGGACAACTTCTTTAACCTCTTTGCCTAATGTTCCTATGTGTTAAATGAGGATAAGAATATTTATCTACTAAGGTGGTTGCCAGCATTAAGTTGGATAGCCTACATAAAGTCCCTTTCTCTGTGTTCGACATATCTTAAACGTTTAGTAAATGTTTTTCTCGCCTTCTTTCATTACTAGAGCACTTACCACATTGTATTATAATTATTCATTTTGTATGTACAGGTGGGGTTCTTGAAGAGTTTCCCTTCAGTAATCCCTAAATTTTGCATAATATTATGTATTGTATGAAAATATTATTAAAACAAAAAACAAACCAGTGAAACTTACTCCAGGAATTTGCTGCTGAAGCACACATAGGAACTGTGTTAGTCCATTTTGTGTTACTGTAAAGAAATACCTGAGGCTGGGTAATTTTTAAAGAAAAGAGATTGATTTTGGCTCATGGTTCTGCACAGCGCCAACATCTGCTCACTTCCGGTGAGGCCTCCAGAAGGTTTTTTGGAAGCTCTTCCTCATGGAGGGCAAGGGGGGGTGGCATGTTACTTGGTGAGAGTGGAAGCAAGCGGGAGAAGCAAGGTACCAGGCTCCTTTAAACAACCTGCTCTTGGTGTGAACTGTTGCGTGAGAGCCACTCGCGACTGCAAGAACGGCACCAAGCCGTTCATGAGCCATTCATGAGGGATCCACTGTTGTGACCTCCCACGAGACCCTGCCCCCAACACTGGGGATCACATTTCAACATGAGATTTGGAGGGGACCACATTGAAACCATATCAGATGCTGCTGTTGTAGACAGTTCAGGCGTCTGTCAGAGAAGAATGGGGTAACTGCTGATCATTTTTAATACTGATAATTCTATGATAAAGTAACTTTACTTAATGTGTTGTTGATACTTGTCTGAGGCCGTGTTTTGACCTTTAGAGAATTTTATTGTAAACCTGCCATTCAGCTCCCAGTCTCTGTCTTTGACCATTCCTGTGATTGCCTTGCAGAGTGCTGAGGAACATGAATGCAATGATGAAGCTTCTCAGGAAGATGAGGGGTTTATGGGCATGTCCCCTCTCTTACAAGCCCACCATGCTATGGAAAGAATGGAGGAGTTTGTTTGTAAGGTAAGATTGTAATTTCTTGATGTTTTCATGCTGTATGTGTGTGTACATATATAAGTATATATTTATTTTATTTTTATTTTGTTTCTTTAAGAGTCAGGGTCTCACTGTCATCCAGGATAGAGTGCAGTGGCATGACTGTAACTCACTGCAGCCTTAGACTCCTGGGCTCAAGCAATCCTCCTGTCCCAGCCTCCCGAGTAGCCAGAACTACAGGCGTGCACCACCCTGCTAATTTTTTAAAGTTAGAAATGAGGTTCCGCTATGTTGCCCAGGCTGTCTCAAACTCCTGGTCTCAAGCAATCTGTCTCCAGTGGCCTCCCACAGTGCTGGGATTACAGGCATGAGCTACCACACTTGGCTTATGCTATATAGTTAGCCCCTCCCAAACCGAAACTTTTAAAGGTAGTACCTTAGGGTAGTACCTTTGGTTTGCTTTGGGGAAGGTGTGTGTCAAAATGGAGATAGAAGCTTAAGGTCAATTCTTTTAAAGTCTTCTTACCATAACCCTGTTCAAGGCATTTGTCTTCCTGCCCAGGTATGATAAAGCTCTGCAAAAACTAGGATATCCAGTTGGGAAACAAACCTTTCCTGATAAAGGCTAACAGAGTAAATGTCTTATTGATGATTTAGATAAGACAGTATGAAAAAAAATTGGGTCATTGATGCCTGGAGATATTAAACTGGCATTCCCAGGTTCCTTGAATCAATTTTTGTCTGCGCTGGGAAACATTCTTTATAGGGATTCCATGGTAATCGAGCTGCTCTGGAGATACTAATATTCCAGTTTTCCTGAATATCTGGCAATTTCAGTTTAGCTGGTACATTTTCTGTCTTGAAGGTTTTTCTTTCTTTCTTTCTTTCTTTCTTTTTTTTTTTAAAGAGACAGAATCTCGGGGTCTCAGAGTCTCAGTCTGTTGCCCAAACTGGAGTGCAGAGGTGTGATTATAGCCTACTGCAGCCTGGAACTCCTGGGCTCAAGTGATCTCCTGCCTCAGGCTCCCAAGTAGCTGAGACTACAGGCGTGCCACTACGTCTGGCTCCTTTTTTAATTTTTGTAGAGGGTGCTGTACTGACCAGGGTGGTCTCAAACTCCTGGCTTCACCTCCCGCTATAGCCTCCCAAAGTGCTGGAATTACAGGCGTGAGCTACTATGCATGACCTTTCTCTATCTTTCAACCCATTGTCTGATTCTGTAGGACCTGTTGTGGGATTTTGTTTTTCTTAAGATGCTAACTACAATTGGGTTTGCTTGCTCAGATACAGTAGAGAGACTGGTAAGTTTGTAGGTACTTGATTAGTCAGATCAGTGAGGGCCCTAGTGGGTGTGATCTAGTCAACATAAGTCAGTCTGTCTGTCTGTGTATATGTGTATATAAATGTATTTGTTAAACATTTCTGGAGAACTCTTCTATTAAAGTTTTGTGACCCTTAGCTTTTCATGGGTTTCATGAAGCCAAAATGCTTTATGCACATGGCCTTAGATCCTGAAAACTAACTTTAGGTTTCCCTACATTCACAATTATGTGGAAATTATTGGGGTCAGTTGACTTAGAATACTATACTTTGAACCAGGGGATGAGAAGAGAACATTATGATCTGAACATGGGCATCCCTTCCAAGACTAAGGGCCCAGGGGGTTCTGGTGGGAGTATAAACATGTGTGGGTCTACATAGAGCCTAGGCAGTTTTAATGTATTTGATAATTAGTGAAGAAAAAGCTAAGCAAAACAGTAGATCTATTCTAGTGATCACTGTCTCAGAGGAATTAGCACAAAGGGGTACACGATATATATTTTGTTTTTCAGAAAGCAAATTTGGTGTGAAGAAATCTCTTAAAGTCTCAAGTTTAATGTTGGGCCTTTAGGGAATGCTGATATTTATAGATCAGTGGAATACTAGAGCTGACTTTAATTGCCTTTCTGCCCCTCCTTTCTGAACTGAGAGCAAAGAATGAAGCAGATAAAACTTTCAGTTTAACAGCTGATGAGAGAATGCAAAAGACAGGGCATTTGTCTGCTGCGGAAGAAAAAGAAATGTTGCAGACATCCCCAGCAGTTTGTCTGAGAGCAGAATGAAGAATTTTATATGTTTAATCTCAACAATAATGTCTTTCCCAAATTCAAGAGACCCATTACATATGCTTCCCGTGTAGCTCTACCCTGCTGCTGTGTCAGTGCAGCTGACCGCACTTGAACACTAGCCATGTCTAGTGACACAAGGATTCTGTTTCTTGGGTTGGAAGCAAGCAGAGAGAGACAGTTTAAAATGAGGTGTGTTGTGGCCTTGCTGGTGGACCTTTCCTTTTGGGAAACCTTTTCTGTACAGGAATAGGGAAAATAAAATAATTTAGTCTTCAGAGTTTCCAAATTTGGTCTTGGTCTCCCTCTCCCTCTCCCTCTCCCTCTCCCTCTCCCTCTCCCTCTCTCTTTCCCTCTCTCTCTCTTTTTCCCAGACTTTAGTTTTTGTTATTTTAACAGCATAACTAGGCCCATGTGGGAATAGGATGTGTGCTGTGGGTTTTGTTTTTTTCAAAAAAAAATTTTTGTACATTTTATGGTCTAATACAAACCTAGTGGACCATTGCTAAGATGTTTAATGGTAGACATTATCTTAGCAAACTTGTAAATAAATATGTCTTTGGCTAAGTTGTGATCCCATTCTTTTATTCCAGGGCGTAAAAGAGGTTACCTGTTTGTGTTAGCATTTGACTGACTGTATATGACTCCCAAGTTGAGGGTGCAGTATATTTTGAATGTGTCACTAATTGCAGTTACAGGAAAGTACATTCTTTGGCTCAGTATTTAGACAACTGGAATGTTTGTTTAGAAACAATGGGGAAATCACTCTGACATTATATGCATATAAGTAGTAAGACGCTCAGTATATTCTTTCTGAATATAAAAAGAAAGCATATGACTTTTTTGTCTGTGTGCGATAGCATAGTAACACTTTTTGTTGCATCACAGCAGAACTGTGTGTACATTGTGAATTGTCTTGAAGATGTTAAGGATTGATTTCTACCTTCCCTCCCCTCCCTTAGAAAATCAAATTCTCCCAAAGTAGAATAGAGTAGCAACATTTTATATGTTTAATCTCAACAATAATGTCTTTCCCAAATTCAAATTAGATGCAGAAAATTCAGTATTTGGTCACTTTCTTTCTCTCCATAAAATCCTGTGGAATATATTGTTAGGTCACACTCCCAGCAGGGGCTCCAGAATGTTAGGTCAGACCTGCTGGGGGTGTGGAGTCTGGTGTGTGGTCCAGTGTCGCATGAAAGATGCAAAGAATTGCACAGAAGCCAGATTAGAAAAGGTGGTTTATTTAGAAAGAAAATTAGAGAGAGGAGAGAAAGAGAAAGAGAAAGGAGATTCACCTCTCCCAAGGGTAGGAGAGTGGGCCAGATCTTAGAAACATGGCAGCAGCCACAGCTCAAAGAGCACGTGGCCACACCAGAGTCTGGTAAAGCACTGGTGGCTGGCTTCTTGGTTTGAATGCTTTTAAACATTCCTCCTTGGTGGGGGAGGGTCATTAAGGTGATTGGATGGTGGTCTGCTCCATGTCATTACAAAGGGGCAGGTAAGCGCAGACCCTGATGGAGGCAGGCAGAGGGGTGGGTTAGTCACATGATTGCTGCTATGGTGGTGGGGTCTGTCTGTCATGAAGGTTAGGAAGGGCTGATTAGGTGGGTCTTATGGGTGGAGGCAAATACTTGAAATGGAAAAGCAAATTAGTAACAAGCTGGTGAGGGGATTGTAAAGCAACTGTATCAATAGCTACCTCTGAGAAACCAGTTCTGCCCTTGGCTAGTGATGGTAAGTCAAAGTGAACTGCTAGAAAAGCATGAGATTTGGCAGTGTTAAAATTGGCTCCTTATCGGGCATATTAAATCCATGTTATGTCCTTTCATATGTCATACAACTTTTATAAGTGGTAGTGCTATCAGCGGTAGACTTTAGAAATCTAGATTAGTCTTTTGGCATTTTGGATTACTTTATTGTATGTTAGGAACACACATGGAATGGCCAGATTAACACCAGTAATCATAGGCTCCAAGTTTTGACCTGGAAGATGGGGTGGGACGAGAAAGAGAGGGTTAGTTTTGATAGAGCGTTAAGAGGGTCACATTTGTTCTTAAATTGTTAGTTATCGGCCGTACTCGGTGGCTCAACCTGTAATCCCAGCACTTTGGGAGGCCGAGGTGAGTGGATTGCCTGAGCCCGCGGGTTCGAGACCAGCCCGGGCAACTTGGTGACGCCTCGTCTCTACAATAAATCACAGACAATTAGCCGGGTGTGGTAGCGCGCACCTGTAGTTCTGGCTACTGGGAAGACTGAGACGGAAGGCTCGCTGGAGCCCAGCAGGTCGACACTGGGGTGGCCAGCCTGGGCAACAGAGTGAGACTCCAACTCAAAAAAAAAAAAAATTATTATCACTTCCTTTGGAGATAGAGGAGAGGTTACACAGAGGATCTGTTCTTTTACAAATGTCCATGAGAACAGGCAATAGGTTGTGAAGTGAAAGGAATGGGCACCCGTAGCTAGCGAGTAAGTAGCGCTCTTCCTGCATAGCAGCATAGCAGAGACCAAGGTTCTGTGACCTAGTCATGTTGTTTGTTACAAGACCCCTGGGAGGTAGGTGTAGAGGCCCTTGTCTGAAGGTGAACCCTGCAGGTCTCTAGTCTGGGTTCTTGTTTATAGGCTGATAGGCTGGAAGGACTGCTAAGCCCACATTAACTGGAAGGTAGACCATGTGCATGACGTTTTTCCGTCTTAAAGAAGCAAGTTAGTTCAGAATCAAGTGATCTGAGTGGTGCGAGCTCTCTGGGCTGAGAAACATTAAAGGAAGCAGAGTGCAGACAGGGTTAACAGACTTTCTAAGGAGGGGATAACAAATCCCTGATCTCTTTTCTTCTAGAATATGATGGGGGAGGAGCCACAAGAAAAAGGGAGGAAAGGGGGTCCTAGGGACTTGAATGGCAACTAAGGCTGACCTTCCTTGTCATCGCTCCTTCCAGCAGGCAAAGGAGGGTGGGTTAGTCACTAACTCTCAGACAGCTGATAGCCTCTGTGAATGGTTCGATTATGTACCATCTTTGGGATGGATGCTAGGGATTGCTAACTCACTTATGAAATGCTTTGTGTCATTTTGTTTGATCCTCATAATTTCTTTATGAAGTAATTGAAGCACTGTTGTTATCCTCATTTTATAAATGAAGAAACTGAGGCTTGGAGATTTTATAGTTAACTGAAACTCATACAACTAATTAATGTCAGAGACCCAAGATTTTCTGACAACTTTGCTTCATATTTGCTGTGGTGGGAATAGAAGAAAAAGAATAAGGGGGAGGGAGAGATTTTAGCAAAATGTATAAAAGGTATAAAAGTTCTTTTTCTTCCACTAAGAATATTAAATTTTAGAATGGTCTTATAAAAATACAGTAGCGATTTATTAGGGATAAAGTCTGTTGTTCTGGATGAAGAGGGGTGGTATGGGTAGGACTTCGTACCTCTCACCCCACCTTTAGCCAGAGTGAAACCGAGCTTTTAGGGCATGCTCTATAAATTTGCTTATGCTTTCCTTTTCCTAAGAAAAGCCTTCCATTTAAAGTGGCTCAGCCTGCAATCCCAGCACTTTGGGAGGCCAAGGCGAGTGGATTGCCTGAGCCCACGGGAGTCGAGATCAGCCCAGGCAACTTGGCGAGACCCCGTCTCTACAATAAATAAAAAATTAGCCGGGCGTGGTAGTGCATGCCTGTAGTTCTGGCTACTTGGAAGGCTGAGGTGGAAAGATTGCTGGAGCCTAGCAGGTTGATGCTGGGGTTGCCGTGTGTCTGCCACTGTACTCCAGCCTGGGCGACTGTGAGACTCTAACTCAAAAAAAAAAATTTTTCTTCTTCATCAGTCGTTTCTAAGGGCTCAGAATATACGACATTATACATTTTGAATATATTTGCCTTTTAAAAAATAAATTATTTTCCCCATTATAAAACAGTAGTAATAGGTAGTTGTTTGAGATCAGTGTCCCCAGATTGACAACTAAAATCACACAAGTGTTTGATAACACCTTTTTTCCAGGTATGGGAAGGTCGGTGGCGAGTGATCCCTCATGATGTACTACCAGACTGGCTCAAGGATAATGACTTCCTTTTACACGGACACCGGCCTCCTATGCCTTCTTTCCGGGCCTGTTTTAAGAGCATTTTCAGAATACACACAGAGACAGGCAACATCTGGACACATCTCTTAGGTATGTCATGTCAATGGTGTAATGGGTTGGTGATTCACTTTATTCTTTCTTATTTTCATGTATTTGAGGGTAAGGACAGAACTTTAAAAAATGTTTTGGAATACGCTATTTTGTTTTCTGAATTTCTAATGATGAATTCTCTCACTACTCTACTGTTTGCTCATCCTAATTTACGTTATGATTTTATTAGAACTTAAGTCATGTTTCTGTCTACTAGATTTTCAGACATTATCCGCAAACCAAGCCAAGAACAAGTTGCTATAAAAAATGTGGTACAATATTGTAGTGACCACTGAGAGGGAGGCATTATTTAATAGAAGTTAGTTTGTTTTTCTTCTAACACTTAGAATAGTCACAGTTAAATTTCAGTATGGCCTAAAGTAGATTGGGAGCTGTAATTTTTCCCCCATTGTGATGGTATATTAAGGAAAGAATGCAATAAGGAAAGAATAATCTTTCCAGCAAGCGGTGCTAGGACAGACTGTGCTATATTTAAAAGAGTGAAGTTGGACTCCATCTTCACCCTATATACAAAAATGAACTCAAAATGGATAAAAGACTCAAACATAACAGCTAAACTATGAACTGCTTTGGGAAAACAGACAGACATCTTTGTGACCTTGGATTCTGTGACAGCTTCTTAGAATTGCCTAAAGCACAAACAAGCAAAGGAAAACAAAGGATAAATAGATAAATTTGACTTCATCAAAATTATAAACTTCTGTCAAAAGACATTATCAAGAAAGTGAAAAGGCAACCCATAGAATGGGAGAGAGTATTTGCAAATTGTTTATCTGGTAAGTGTCTAGTAAATAACTCCTACAACTCAACAATAAGCACAACTGAATTTTTAAAAATGGGCAAAGCATCTGAGTAGACATTTCCCCAGAGATCCACAAATGGCCAATAAGCATGTGAAAAGAAGTTTATTATCGTTAGTCTACAAATCAGATATTTTGAGAAATGTAATGAAATGGTTGTACAACCTTGTGAATACACTAAGAAGTTTGTGACCTTATTCCATTTGACTTGAATTTCTTATTACACATTTTATTTCCACAGTGTTTCCAAGTTCCTGCCTGCTAGTATAGGGAGAGTAGAATAGAGAAATTAAGTTTGTTGCTGACTTCTAACTCAAGAGTAATTTTTAAATTAAAATGATAAATCACTTAGCAAATTTTTAACATCTAAATTTCTGTGCCTTCCTTATGTGGGGTGTCCCTTCCCTAAGCAGTGGGAACATGGTTATCTTATCATGGAGAACCATTTAAGCACTGGTTAGGAAATGGCCTGAGTAGGTATTTTACTGTCCTTAACTCTTGAATCTGCTGGGCCAACTGGTCAGGACCAGAGAAGCAGCATAATACTCTTTGATAGCTGTTGGTGGAGGAAAGCTGTATTTCTTGGCAAGGTTTAGAGGTATTGGAATTCATTGCAAAAACAAAAGCAGGCCGGGCTCGGTGGCTCAGCCTGTAATCCCGCGCTTTGGGAGGCTGAGGTGAGTGGATTGCCTGAGCCTGCGGGTTCGAGACCCGCCTGGGCAACTTGGCGAGACCTCATCTCTACAATAAAAATAAAAAAATTAGCCGGGCGTGCTAGCATGCGCCTGTGGTTCCAGCTACTTGGAAGGCCGAGGCGGAAGTATTGCCGGAGCCCAGCAGGTCGAGGCTGCGGTGGCCGGGAGCGGCCACTGCGCTCCAGTCTGGGCGACGGAGTGAGACACCAACTCAAAAAACAAAGAAACAAACAAAAACAAACAAACAAACAAACAAAAGCAAAAGCACAACGGACCTTTGAAAACT
>CAUYQG010278506.1:0-23676 GCA_963574415.1 Tarsius wallacei
CGCCCGGCTAATTTTTTGATTTATTGTAGAGATGACGGCTCGCTTGCCCAGGTGGGTCTCGAACCCGCGGGCTCAGGCAATCACTCACCTTAGCCTCCCAAAGGCGCGGGATTACAGGCTGAGCCACCGAGCCCGGCCAAAAGAGAATTTTTAAAATGTTAATTTTAAAGATGTGGGGTAAAATTCAGGGTTAGGTATATAAACATTGATTATGCAGGTACTTTTGTTGATGAGGCGTGCCCCTCCCTCCCCTGGCAATTTCCCTCAATTGCCAATCCCTTTCTTATAGTATTCTGATAACTGTTCAAGGTCCACTTATGAATGAGAACATATGGTACTCTGTTTTTTGTTTCTGTGATAGATCACTGAGTATGATCGACTCTGAATCCATCCAAGTTGCTGCAAAGTCCATATGTTTGTCCTTCTTTATGGCTGCATAATATTCCATTGTGTCTATGTACCACATTTTTTTTATCCAGTTCAGTTTCGACGGGCAACATGGTTGTTAACAGTGTCTTTTGAAAGGAGAAATGTAATGTTTTGAAGAAGTATAATTTGTCTATTTGTTTTTTTAATGGATTATGCATGGGCAGCATGGTTGGTTCCATGTTTTTGCTATTGTGAATAGAGCTGCAACAAACATATGTGTGCAGGTATCCTTTTTGTAGAATGGTTTGAGTTCCTCCAGGAATATTCCCAATAAGGAAATTGCTGGGTCACGTGGAAGATCAATTTCCAGTTCTTTCAGAAATCGCTACACTGTCTTCCAGAAAAGTTGCACTAGTTTGCATTCCCACCAGCAGTGTAGAAGCATTCCTTTTTATCCGCATCCTTGCCAGCATCTGTAGTTGTTTGTTTTATTAATGATGGCCATTCTTAATGGGGTTGGGTGGTATCTCAATGTGGTTTTGTTTTGCTTTTCTCTGATGATGAGTGAGGCTGAACACTTTTTAATGTCTCTGAGGGCTACCCGTATATCTTCTTTTGAGAAGTATCTATTCATGTCTTTTGCCCACTTTCTAATGGAGCTGTTTGTTTTTTTTCTTTCGGTGTGTTTGAGTTCCTTGTAGATCCTAGATGTTAGGCCTTTGTCAGATATACAGTTGGCCAATATTTTTTCCCATTCTGTGGGCTGTCTCCCTGCTCTCTTGATGGTTTCTTTTGCTTTGCAGAAGCTCGTTACTTTGATGAGGTCCCACTTGTCTATCTTATTTCTTAAGGTATTGGCATTTCGGGCTCTGAATAGGAATTGGTTGCCAGTTCTAATTTCCGTAAGTGTGTCTCCTGCATTTTCTAAGATACTTATAGTTTGAGGTTTTACGTTTAGGTCTTTGATAAATTTAGAGTTAATTTTTGTGTATGGTGATAGGTAGGGATCCTGTTTCAATCTTCTGCATGTGATCAGCCAGTCAAAAGAGAATTTTAAATACCATCAGAAATAGGCAGATAAGAAATGTTGAAATGAATTTAAGTCTGTCCGGGATAACAATTAATTACATTCCACTGGACACAACTAACATATTTCTACAGACAAGAGTATTTTTATTATCTGTCATTTATAATCTATAGGATTGTAAGATAACTTACAGATAATGAGAAAAGAGAGATAACCCCAAGAGTGTGCTTGACAAGGCATTTAGTAATTTTCTTTTGTCCATTTCAAGAAGATTCACAATTTTTCCCTAAAAGTAAGTTGATCTTCTGGTGACTTAAGTGATAAGTTATTAAGGGAATATTCCCAAGTCACAGCAAACAGTGTATGACTGAAAATCTTTCTAAAACCATAAAACAGCAAGCCTGCAAGCAGGGGCCAGTCTTAGTATGTTTGATAGTTTAGAACAGATCTGTTTAGTCTGTTGTTTTGGACAGAAAAATAGTAAGCAATACTCAGCATGAAATTTAGATGAAATATGCAGTGACTGACTTTTAATAAAAGGATCCACACATTAGCCTCTTCTCTGTGCATAGATGCTTCAATACCTTATCAATGTTTACTTTCTGATTCATGCAGTGATTATAATAACAATATCAGCAGGAACAAAAAGTCGATGGCGTGAAATCATTTAACAGCCTTTCCCCTTGAGAATAGTTCTTATCTTTTGCAACACTGATGTTGGTGAGTGACTGGAGTCTGCCCACTACTACCTAAGAAAGACTGCTTAAAGCTCAGGTGAATCAATAAAACCAAGCAAATTAAGATGGGATGTTAGGTTCACAGAAAAGCATGACTTGCACATCACAGGTATTCATTATATAAGGACCGAAAGTGATTAGTGAGAAATGGGTGGCATTAAATATTACATTTATATTCCTACATGAATATTCATATATATACTTATTGTCATGAATTTGTTTGATATAGCTGCTGCCTCAGCATCCATTTTTAGCCCTGACGTAAGTTATTTGAAACCCAGTCCTACCTCATTACCTTTGGCCTAGTTGAAACCTTATTTTTCCAGGTAGTTGTTTGTCATATAGCCCACTTGGTCTTCATCTCTCTGACTTAAAACCCAATATACACCCCAGCTACAGTTCATCATAAAAAGTAACGGTCAGCCGGGCTCGGTGGCTCAGCCTGTAATCCCGTGCCTTGGGAGGCTGAGGTGAGTGGATTGCCTGAGCCCGCGGGTTCAAGACCCACCTGGGCAACTTGGCGAGACCACATCTCTACAATAAATCAAAAATTAGCCGGGCGTGGTAGCGCGCGCCTGTAGTTCCAGCTACTCGGAAGGCTGAGGCGGAAGGATCGCCGGAGCCCAGCAGGTCGAGGCTGCGGTGGCCTGGAGCGGCCACTGTACTCCAGTCTGGGCGACAGTGAGACTCCAACTCAAAAAAAAAAAACAAAAACATGTCAAGAGGAATATGTTGATTAGAAATGGGGTGTTGTCAACCACAGAGCACAGCACACAGTGGCAAACGGCAGCAGCGGCACCCATACTGATACTGATCTAGGAAAGACTTCGGTCCACCCGGCAGGATTAATCAATGGTGGAGGGGAGCCTGGCTGGCTCTCTGAGCCTATGTGCATTAAAAATTTAAGCTACCTAAGTAATCCCCTCACTCTGCTTCCATATCTATTTTGAAATTTATTTTGTTTGAACTTCTGTGCTGCTTTTTCCCTGTGAAAGAGCTAAGACGAAAATATTTTTACACAATCACGTGGAGCATGTTGCGCTAACTTGGAGGAAGCAGTACTGTCTACGTCGCTGCTTTCAGCACCCTTCGTTGATCAGTTTTAAATACGATAATTAACACAGATATCGGGCAAGAGTGTAATCCTAGGAAAAAGTTTAATTTCACCATGCCGAGTATGTGTAACATACTCAGTCTTGAAACAGTCTTGAAAGAACTGTTTCAGTGATACCAGCCAGGTTTTGCATTCAATATGATAGTTACAGAGAAAAATAAAAGGAGAGCAGAATTATTTCCCAAATGCTGGCAACACTGGAAACGTAAACAGATTCAGGGAGCGTTTGGGAAGTTCAAGGGTGTAATACCTGAACAGATTTGTATCCTCCCAAGTCCTTTGAGAGTTATGTGATAGAGACTGTCTTCCCACAAAGATGGTGCTGTCAAAGGGGATTATTAGGCTGGCTGAAGGGTGACTATGACCCATCTGACGATAGCCTATGGGACTGTGAAGATTGGTGGCCGTCAAGATGGCTGATAAGACCAGACAAACACCTAGTTCCTAAAACGTCCAACCTCTGCATGTTCTAAGCATGAAGAGTTTGAAAAGAAGCAATCAGAGGCTTGAATAATCATTGGAAGGGCTGGGACAGCAAGGAATGGGCAAAACTTTGCTGAAGATCTCTGCCTGCATCAGTGAAACTCACGGTTCCCAAGAAGCTGCTGTGAACGTCAAGAACCTCTCGGAAGCTCTCACTGCCTACTTCAGCCAGAACACCCAACCAATAATTCAAAAAAGCCACATTGACTATCTGTATTGCCTGGCGCACAAAGCAGGTAATTCAAGAGCCCGCTACAAGCTTCTGCAAGCCTCCTCTGTCATCTGTCCACATATCTGCCTACACTGCCTCTGGAAAAATGGGCTCTTTTTCTGTCTACCTTCTAAGCCTCCCATGAGCAGCTCTCATCAGCAGACTCTAACTTGGAAGCACATGGGAAAGGGGATCCTGGGAAATACACCTTCTCTCTTCTATAAGATTTTAGATGTGGATGGTGTTGATTTCAAGCTGACGACAGACAATTCAATGCAACATGAAGAGGCCATACTTGCTGAATGAATGGGTAAGTGAACATGAACCCTGAATACCTTGAAGTAGCCACTTCTTCATACAGCCTTTTAAAAACCAGTCAGGCACATTCTAAGTTTCTGGTGGCTGAGAGACAGAATCTTATTTGGGGACGTCTAAGGGAAAGGCCTCAGATGATCCCTAAAACTTAATGGTTCTCAGACATATAAGAAAGAGAGGAAGGACCTGGAAGAAATAATGATCTTTGCAAAATACTATGTTCTGCCAGACACCTTAAAATATCAGCATTGTGAGCTCCATTGTAGGAAGCATGAACCATTTTACTAGAGGAAAAGTCTGTAAGTAGACTTGGGAGCCCACATGTCCTCAAAGAAACAAGCTGTCAAACCAAGCCTGATCAACTGTTTCAGAATTTTCCCATTAATATTCATTTGCTGCTTGTTCATTTCTTTGGTCGTCTGCTAGTGCTTGCTACCAGACAAGAGGTAACAGGCGTCAAAGTTAGAGAATACATTTGGGGACAAAACATTGAGAAAATGATCTCCTTTATATGATAAGCTTTTCTCCCTGCAAATTTTGAAAGGGTTATCACTCCTCTAGACTAGCACTAGGTTACCTCAGCCCAATATTCCACTGGGCAGTTTGGTATGATACAATGGATTTCAATCAACTCCCTGAAAGAGTATTAAAGTACTGGCCTAACAAAAGTTTAAATGATAAAGAAGGTTGTAATAACTTGATACCAAATAACCTATTTCTACTGGAAAAAAAAACACATTTTTTTTTTTGGAAACAGTGTCTTGCTCTGTTGCCCAGGCCAAAGTGCAGAGGCACGATCATAGCTCACTGCGGCATCAAACTGCTGGGCTCAAGTGATCCTTAAACCTCAGCCTCTCGAGTAGCTAGGACTACAGGTGTGTCCCACCACATCTGGATAATTTTATTTATCTATCAATCTATCTATCTATCTATTTATTTGTAGAGACGAGTCTCACTATGTTGCCTAGGTGGTCTCAAATCCCTGGGCTCAAGTGATCCTCCCCCCTTGGCCTCCCAAAGTGCTGAATCACCATGCCTGGCCTGAAAACTTTTAAAGATGGAAATCTTGAAAGATTTCTCCAAACCTGAGATTCTTTGAACTGCACATCTCTAGAAGTCCTGCGCCAAAAAACTCTTCTGAGTGGCCCCAAATCATGGAAATTTTGCAGAACTAGGAGACAAGTGTAATCAACCCTATGCTAGAATCCAAAGCAGAAATAAAAAGGGTCTTCTCCAAAAAAAAAGCAAGAGAAGTGTAGACATCTAGAGCTGAAACAGTGTTTGTATATTTGTGTAAATGCATGTGCATTGTAGCACACACATACCTAAGCATGCACTAACATTTTTGGAAGTTCAAAAGCATAATCTGCAGTTTTGACACTGAAGTATCAACTAATGACACTAATGGAGAAACAAAATAGACTTCCTCAGCTACTGAAAACTTACCCAGGGGTAGGAAAACCCTCTGGAAACATACAAATGGGACTTGACTCTCCCTAGATGAATGTCAAATATATTTTTTTAAAAATGTGAAGCTGGGCTCAGTGACTCAGCCTGTAATCCCAGCACTTTGGGAGGCTGAGGCGAGTGGATTGCCTGATCCCACGAGTTCGAGAACAGCCCAGGTAACTTGGCGAGACCTCATCTCTACAATAAATCAAAAATTAGCCGGGCATGGAAGTGCACACCTATAGTTCTGGTTACTTGGAAGGCTGAGGTGGAAGGATCATCAGAGCCCAGCAGGTCGACACTGGGTTAGCCGTGAGTGTGCCACAGCACTCCAGCCTGGGGGAAGGAGTGAAACTCCAACTCAAAAATAAATAAAAAATAAAAAAATAAGAATAAATAAAAACATGAGCCACGGACTATCATACTGTAACTAAAATCAGGTGGTGGAAAAGGTCATCATGCAACCTCAGAAAGAAAACTTCCCAGAGGGCAGGACTCTGGATTTTATGACCCAGACCCAATAACAGAGTGTAGTGCAGTGGAATTATAGGCAGGGTGTCTACTGAAACTTGAAACTTGAAACTTGCCAGCCTGGCTCAGTGGATGACTTCTCATCAACCTTAGAATGAAATCTAAGCTCCTTACCATGGTTGGTGGATCCTAAATGACTGGACCTTTGCCTACCAGCCCAGGTTCCTGGTGCTCTCCATCCTGTTCACTAGCTTCCACCAGACTGGCTTTCTTAAAGCTGCTCAAATACACTCAACTTATTCCAAACTCAGGGGCTTTACACCTGCTGTATCTTCAATCCTTCACTTGCACAGCTATTTTGAAATGATCAGACACCTCTCCTAAACACCCTATCTAAAAGAATTTCCATCACCCCAACCCTGCCACTGCCCTTCCTGTTTTCCACTTTTACATTCTTCATAGGACTTACCACCATCTGAAATTAAATATGAGCACACTTTTATCATCTACTTCTCCTATTAGAACATAAGCGCCACGAAAATGGGGTTCTTATCTTTCTCAATATGCAAATAAAAATAAAAATGATGCCATGAGTGAGTCTAAAGAGTTGTACTACCAAGAGTGACAATTCTTAGAGCGCATCCTCCACGGTTTGTTCATTTATTCTTTCAGTCATTCAGAAAACATTTATTAAGCACCTACCCCATGCCAGGCACTACTCTAGGTGTTGGGGATAGAGCAATG
This sequence comes from Tarsius wallacei, assembly GCA_963574415.1. Taxonomy (NCBI): domain Eukaryota; kingdom Metazoa; phylum Chordata; class Mammalia; order Primates; family Tarsiidae; genus Tarsius; species Tarsius wallacei. The sequence goes on from CAUYQG010278506.1 coordinate 6,921, forward strand.
GACAAAGTCTCTGTCCTCCTGGAACTTACAGTCTACTATGCTGAGATAGTCACTAAACAAATACAACAATGTCAAGTGTGCTATGAAGAAAAATAAAGTTGGATGTGGAAAAAGATGCATACGTTTGTATTTTATATGGGGCGTTTGCAATGGCCTCTCCAGGGAAGTACCATTTAAGCAGAGACCTACCGTAAGGAAGCTACCTTGTGGTATCAGACAAGAGTAAATATTCCTCTAAACACAGTGATTAGGAAGCTCAAAGGCCCTGAGCTGGACATATGCTTGGCGTGGTCAAGGAACAACAAGGAGGCCTGCATGGCTGAAGTAGGGAGCCTGAAGGGAACAGAGATGGAAAGTGATTCTGGAGGGTTAATGGGGCCAGACCCAGAGGGAAGCCGCAGAGGCTTACACTGAGTTCTTAGGGGAATCAAGCAAGGCCTTGGGAAAAAGGAGCAAGAGGCCTAGCCAATCTCAGTCTCTTCGAGACTTCCAGGGGACCAGCATGAATCTTATCAGACACATTACTTGACCAGATGCCCCTTTGAGGGCTGCATCAGACTTTAAATTCTCCTGGGAAGACACAGCAAATCAGCAAGGAGAAGAACTCTTTTGTACAGACATCGCAATCCTGGGGGACTACAGTGAAACTGGGGAAGGAAAACAGATGGAGGTAAGAGCTTTTGAGATTCCGCTATCAAAGAAATCATGGGCTTTTTTTGACCTTGTTTAAGTAATCTCAGATTCATGAGAACTGGGTATTTGTGAAACATATGTATGAATGGGTTTGCATGTTCACTTGTACTCCACAGATATTTTCTGATATCTCAGTAGGGACAGACTGGGAGTCCACACCAAGTCCTTCTGCACTGAGGAAACGAAAACTCAGAGAACTGAAGTGACTTGCCCAAGTACGCACAGCTGTTTAGCAGTCGTGGTCTAGCTCTGCCTTTTTCTTCCTCAATCCGAGCTCCTTCAGGACATAGCACTGCCTCCTGGTTCCCACATATAGTTCCCATAGTTGAGGCATATGATATACCCCTCCAAGGAAAAGGGTCAATTAAACAGAAGAAAAAACTCTTTGAATTGTTGTCTCCATGCCATCAACCCTAAGAGGGGGACTAAAATAAACTAGCGTTTTGTTCCTGTTCCCCTAGACTACACTGTTACTTCCTTCCACACTCTGGCTCTTCAGGAAGTTGATTACACAGAATCCCAGAGAACAGAGATTCCATTAGTAAAGGCAAAGAAGCATTGAATATTTTCTTGAATCTTTTTCTTCCAAATTTACCAAAGTAGAGTCCAGCCAGTCAGGCCCAAATCACTTGTGTGGCTGAGAGGTACACTGTGGGAGTGCCTGTTGTGTACACGCCATCCTGCAAACGTCTGATTTTTTTACTTAGCACCAGCCTATCTGCTTTGACTATTTTCATAAGGCCAAGCCAGGATAAGATGACTGCCCTAAGCAATATGATCACACTATTCCCACAGATGTGTCATCAACTTATATCTGGGTATTCTAAAAGATGCTTGGAACAGAGTTGATGCTGCTCAAAGTTTACTAACATCTTTTCCCTTCTTCACCCACCCTCTCCCCTCTTCATTTTTTCACTCTCCCCACTCTCACCTTTCCTTGGTCAATAACTCACCAGTATGCCTTAAGTTTTACAGGGAGCACATTTTGCTCATTCCCTTCCCAATCTGACCTCACTGCTCCTTTAAGAAAATAGTTCCTCTTCCGCCTAGATTTAGTTAGAAAATGCACTACCATGGACAGTTTCCCAAGCTGCGAACGTTCCTCCCCTTAGCAAATTGGTCCCTGTGTCTTTTCAATTCTCTCTCACGTCTGCCCTTGCCTTCACCACTGTTGCCCTTGACTTTTGCTCATCGCCTGCCTGGACTTCAACAATAGAATCCTAATCATTCTCTCTAGCCCTTGAAAATCCACCTGCAAGAGGCAATAACTCACCATTATTGACTGTCTTCAAACACAGCCTTGGAAGGAAATTCCCAAATAGGAATCCAGCAAAACCCGAACGTGAACACTCGTTGTGGAATAGCACTTGCCAGAGTTTGCTTTGAAGAAGAGGACAGTCGAATGTACAAGTGCAATTGTGTTTGTTCACGAAGAAAATCAACCTCAATACCTTCCAGGCGCATCCTCAATGGAAGGGAAGGAGTGCCAGTACACTTTAGATTCTAAGAGATATTTTGGGGCTCCCTGGTTAGATGGCTTTCAAGCCACATGACCTCTCCTAGCTTCCATCTTCCATCTGGAAATTCAGATATTAATAGGGCCGACTTGGCAGGGTTGTTATGTTATGTGATAGTGCGTGCAATGCAAATCTCTCCCTGCCTGACACAAAGTAAATGGCACGAGATTCCTTTTGTTGATGTTGTTAGCACCTCCTGGTTACTTTTTCCTTATCCAAGCTCATACTCCTCGACAGCAATATCGGACCTGCGCATGAGATTCTGGGCAACCTTGCCAACATGCTAACCACGAAGGGGCTTCAAGGTGAGCAGCCTTTTCTTCTGAGTCCCTAGCCTGGGTGTCAGGCAAATGCTTCCACCGGCTGGCTGACATATGTGGCCTGCTGCAGACTAATTTCTTCTGACATGTTGCCTTGAATGCACAGTCACAGAGCATGTGCTGAAGTGCTAAACACCCCCAAACTGTGCACTTTCCAATCTGTGAATGCTTTTTGGTGGGTCCAGGCTTTTTTTTCTCGACCTGAGGCATTATAATGAGGAAGCACATGGACACTTCATTGAGGCAATCTGTCACCCTGCAAATGCTTAATGGCAGCAGCAGTACCTGTGTGTCCCTCTCAGTGAGCCAGACACCACCACACAGCTGCTCTTCTATTAAAGTTGTTGCTGCATTAATGAGCTTGCAGACAAAGGAATGACTGTGTGGTGTGTGGCTCTGGGTCCGCACACAGGCTGGGAGTAAAGCACAGAGGGAGACTTACACTTGAAAATATTACTTCGCTTACAAAAAATTGGTGTGGGGCCCAGAGGAACCAATATGTTTCCAGAGACTTCAGAATGCGTAAAGGCCAGGTCATCCCTCAGCCATCTTTTACAATACAGTAGGACACTAACAGTTAGCTGGCCCTCTAGAGTTTATAGTGTTTTCACACTTTGAACTTGCTTTGAACCTCACCACATTCCTATAAGTGTATTGTTTTACAGATGAGGAAATTTGTATCTTTCAAAGGTTCAACCACATGCACAAATTCACGTGGCTAATAAAAGACAAGGGCAGCCCTTGAATGGTGGTCTGTGGGACTCCAAGTGCTTGACTTTCTAAAGAATTATCACCAAACTGACTCTCAGATCCTCTCTGTACACTGAAATGCCACGGCAACAGCTAAAAAAGGAAGGCTCTGGTAGGAGTTTGCAAGGGACTGAGTGGCTCCATCAAGATTTTTTTTTTTTTTTTCAGTTGGATTCTCGCTCTGTTGCCCAGGCTGGAGTGCAGTGGTATGCTCACAGCCACCCCAGCGACTACCTGCTGGGCTTCAGTGATCCTTCCGCCTCAGCCTTCCAAGTAGTCAGAACTACAGGAGCACACTACCACACCCGGATAATTTTTTATTTTATCGTAGAGATGAGGTCTCACCAAATTGCCCGGGCTGGTCTCGAACTTGTGGGCTCAGGCAATCCATTTGCCTCAGCCCCCCAAAGAGCTGGGATTACAGGCTGAGCCCGGCCTCCATTAAGATTTTAAGTCCCTTATCTGCCAGCATATTAAGGCAGGAGGATATCCCAGATTTACTCAAAAGCTAACCATGATACCCAAAAGAGGTCATTCCTATGCCTTGCCCGTGATGATGCTATAGCAACCTTATGTAATATTTCACACCACCAATAAGGAGAGTAACAACTGAAAAACAACAAAGAATATAGAACAAAATATGGAAATCAAACCCAAACTACCTCTACTGCTTCTGCTAGCATTAATAATCAAGCAATAATAAAGATAAGATAGTCATAACAAAAATAATACTATTAGCCGGGCTCGGTGGATCAGCCTGTAATCCCGCGCTTTGGGAGGCTGAGGTAAGTGGACTGCCTGAGCCTGTGGGTTCGAGATCCGCCTGGGCAACTTGGCGAGACCTCATCTCTACAATACATCAAAACATCAGCTGGGCATGGTAGCTCGTGCCTGTAATTCCGGCTACTCGGAAGGCTGAGGTGGAAGGATCACCAGAGCCCAGCGGGTCGAGGCTGCAGTGACCGGGAGCAGCCACTGCACTCCAGTCTGGGCGACAGAGTGACACTCCAGCTCAAAAAAAAAAACAAACCAAAAATACTATTATTAGGTAGCATTCCCTTAGTCTCCACTATGCGATAACACTCAGTGTTTCCATCCATCATCATGAATTCTCTCAACAACCCAACAAATACGAGTGGTCCTCTTTTTACAGATGAGGACTCTGAGATCCACAGAGGTCAAGTAATTTGCTGGAGGTCATAGAGCTTTTGTACGAGCCAGAATGGGGCAAGGTGCTCGGGTCTCCTGTCTCCAAGGTGCTATTTCCACTGGCTCACACTTTCCTCCCTTTAAAGGCAATAAACAATTGCCAAATTCGTGAGCAGTATCCAGGGGTTTAGGACATCCCCATAACCCAGTCTAGCCAAGGCTGAAAAAAACTAAGAGGTGCACAGTCACGTCTTCTGGTCACCCAGTGGTAACCATTATTCCTCGGCCCCAGAAAATGAGTTTTGATCACCTGCTTTCCACCTTCCGTGTCGGTCAGGAAATAAGGCTAAAAAGAACAGCTTCTAAAAAATAACCTGGCTTCAGGTGTGAATTCAATCGAACCCTCTGACAGTGTGTTAAAGTATCTGTGTATGGGTACACACACCCACATTCATGTCACACGGGTGGAGGGTGCGGGTACAGCACGGTAAGGCTGATTACATGTCCTTTTCTGCCTCCTGACAGCTATGAAACTACAAGTGGGTAGATTATAGTTGAAGATAAAAATAGACATTATACTGCCGCTTTCTCTTCCCAGCTTTTTAGTCGCTCTGGCTTGAAAGCATATTGTAGCATTTTATTGTAGTCTGGGCTCTTGTGGCTTCTCTTGTTTGTGATTCCTTTTTAGAAAATTAGAAACATTCCCTCTCCATGGAGAAATGAACTCAAGTGAGCGAGAGAGAGGCGGGAGTGTGAGTGTGTGTGTGTGTGTGTATGTGTGTGTGTGTGTGTGTCCACATCTCTCCACAAGCTCTGGAGCCTGAGCGAGGAAAGGAGGGCGAATGTGTGCGTGTGTGTGCTGTGTGCCTGTGTCCCAGTGCCTCTGTGAGAGGAGAGGCGGCAGAGTGTGAATCTGAATAGAGCGGAAATTGGAAATTGACACAGCTGTTTTTGTTTCACTGTAACCATTTTTAGAACCTCAGGATGCACTAAGCTTCCAAACGAGGCGGCGAGGCAGCCCACTCAGCCTTGGGATTAAACACCAGCCGGGGGTGGGTAGTGATTTGAACGCATTGGACAACGTATCATGCCAACGTCTGGAGTAGATCCCTCATCCCAGCACGGCAGGTCACTTGATATAAGGGACATTCAGTACCCTCTTTGTCTGGCAATTAAACGGAATTGTGCAAGTAATTGCATGGGAGTTATCATCTCAAACTCTCTCCATTCCACTTTCCCTTGAAATTCTATTTTTGGGTCACTTCAAGCACAGCAAGGTATGGTGTTCAGTGTCCCACACTTGAGTTCCCTGGACTACCTCACCTCCAATCAGTCTAGCTGTGTTTTATAATACACATTCCTGTTCCCACTGCTGATCTACTGAATTTAAATCTGGTATAAGGAATCTGAATTTTAACAGCCTCCCCCCGGGTTATTCTCACAAACAGGCATTAACTTTTCAAATGCCCTATAAAGGCACAAAAAATAAAGACTTTGGAGCTGCACGGCCTGATATCAACTACTGACTGACTTGACATCTCATCGTCTTCACTAGTTCTATCATTTTATACTCGGGGAGAAAAATGAGAGCTGTTTAAAAGCTGTGTGATCAGCCAGGCTCGGTGGTTCAGCCTGTAATCCCAGCACTTTGGGAGGCCGAGGCAAGTTGGTTGCCTGAGCCCGCGGGTTCAAGACCAGCCCGGGGAACTTAGCGAGACCTCGTCTCTATAATAAATCAAAAAAATTAGCTGGGCGTTGTAGCGTGCATCTGTATTTCTGGCTACTTGGAAGGCTGAGGCAGAAGGATCGCCGGCGCCCAACAAGCCAACACTGGGGTGGCCGTGAGGGTACCACTGCACTCCAGCCTGGACGACAGAGTGAGACACTGACTCAAAAGATAAAAAATAAAAGCTGTGTGATCTTGGTCAACTCACAATTTCTCTGGGTTCCATTTTTTAATCTGCAAAATGGGGATGATCATGGTACCTAGTAGTGTACAGGGGGTTGTGAGAATTAAATGAGCAAACATGTATATTAACATATGTATTAACATATGATCAAGTGGGAGTAGAATGATTGTGCCCACCAAGTCTGCAGACATCATCACAGTGTTGTCACACTGAGGTGGGGGTGCTACCACTATCTAGAATATAAGCCAAGGCTACTGTCAGACATTCTACAATGCACAAAGCAGCCGCCCATGATAAAGAATTACCATTCCAAAATGTCAACAGCTGCCATTTTGAGAAACCCAGGTGTAAAGCCCAGCACATCAGGCCTGGGTTTGAATTCTGGGTGCTCCCTGTCTAACAGTATGATCTTGGGTAGGTTACTCAGCCCTTTGGAGTCTCGATTTTTCCATCTATAAAATAAGGATAAAAATTATTGCCTCACAAGGTTAGTGAAGGTTCAACGAAGTAATACATAAAATAAGTCTGGTACGTTTTCGGTAGGGTCCTTTCTCTTGGTGGGTACCTCCTAAGACATGGGTGTTTCTTGCTGTTCCTATTAAAAGGGGCTGGTTTCCATAGTATAAGAAGCTAGGGAAGCCTAAGGCTTCCTCACCTTTAATTTGTCAAGTGAGGTACTTTATGAGTTGGCGCCAGGCAGGGCACAGATGGCCCATCATCTGAGCATGCATGCATGGCCAGGCCCTGTTACTGAGGTCAGGAATCATAGGGCCCCCTATTGGGGCATGGCTCCAGGGCAGTCCCATAGACAGCCACAGGCTGCAACGTTTGCCCTGAATGCACTATTTACCCCATGATGCTATTTTAAAATAATGGAGAACCAAATTATTGAGATAAGAGAATACAAAGCCTAAAAATAAATCCAGTGAGCAAGATGTGGTTTCTGATCCAGAGAGAATAGAAACACTGCACCCTTTAACATTATAGGCTATGGATTTAGGATCCAAAAAATTATCAACACTACTCAATTATCCACATGAATGGAAAAGAGCAGAGGTGTAGAAAAACCAATGACATGATTTAGATCTTATGTGTGACCTCAGAATGCAATGTGCATCTAGGAAATGCAGAATCTTGGTGTGTACTTTCTAAGACACAGGTGTTTCTGGCTGTCCCATCCCAGGATACTATCATGTCAAGCTTGGCTCTATAGTGGGTTGGAATAGGACAGGCTCTGCCCACTACTGTGGAAACAACTTTAACATCTAATAAACACAAACACAGGACAGTTGCCAGACTTTTAACCTCACGTGCATTAGGAGAGAGATGCAGAGATCTCCTAAAACCTCATTTCTCTCTAAGTCCCAAAGCCATCTAGCCATCTGCATTCCCCTACTTTCTAGCACAATCGATGCTAACTGATCCTTAGTCAACTGAACACACAATCTTGCGTCCACTGAATGTGCTCAAATCACCAAGTGACCAAGGGCATGGTTCCAACCCTCAAGGAGTGGGAAAGATGGAGAAAAGAAGAAACCCTACTCCCTCCCGCCCCAGAAAATTAAGGGATGCGGTGCCCCAAGAAAAGATGCAAATCAGCATCACGCTTCTTACCCTTTGTTGTCTGAACTCCTGGAAGGGGTGGAAAGGGAGCAGGTGAATGGCTTGGCTACAGGATTTTTGCTCCGGATGGAGAGGGAAACAAACACCACACAACTGCTGCCACAGCATGGAGCCTGCGATGAAGTCAGCAGGCAGGTGCCACCTCGCTCTCCCTCATCCCCCTCATCGTTCTCACGCACAGCTGCATCAGCTTTTACTTTTCATTCCGGTCAAATACACTGTAAATTCATCCTGCTCATCAGGAAGTCTCCCGTTAAGGAAATGAGACTCTGATGCGATCCCAGCAGAGTGCCAAGGCCCGAGGGGCTGAGACCCCCAGTCAGTTCTCTGCACGGGGGAGACTCAGCTACACAAAGATAAGGCTGCTTTTTTATTTCTCAGGTGGAAGCTGAGCTGCCTTCCAGGGCCCTCCCAAGTGTGGGTCTCAGCACCCTGAGAATAAAGGACGCTGCCTAGGATCCCTCCATACAATCAGCTTTGCCCAGGAAAAGTGTACTCACTGTCTACCCTGGGTAGGGATGAAATGCAATGTTGTACAACCCTATGAGAACCCTTGAAGTATGTAGGTAGCATCTTCATCTTATAGTGGAAAAAAATGAGTCTCAGAGAATAGAGAAGGGCCTCTTTCCCCAAGGAGACCTCCTCAGCTATAAAATTCACTTTACATTGAAATATGTGCAAGTGGTTAAAAAAGAATCTGATCTTGTTACTTCCTAGCTTAAAACCCTCCAAGAGCTTCCCCCTTGCCTGAGGCAGTACTTCTCAACCCTGGCTGAATATTGGAGTTACCTGGGGAAATTTTAAAAATGCCAGTGTCCTGGCCCCAACCCAGACCAATTAAACCAGAATCTATGGGGGTGGAACTCAGGCTTGGCACTGGCGGTTTTCTGAAAGCTGCTGAGCAATTCTCAAGTGCAGTCAAGATTAAGAACCACTGCCCTAAGGGATTAGTGTCAGGTTCCTTAACATCTCTTGCCAAATCATCTGCAGCCAGGCCCTGGCTTATCTCTGTAGCCTCATCGCTTACTATTCTCCCCCACGCCCATCCCTCCTCCCCATGCTGCATCCACCCTTGGCTAGCTTGAGCTTCTCCAGAGGAGTTACACATCACAATGCTTTGCTTTGGTGCTCTGCCATCTCTCTCCCTAGAATGTCCCCCACTTTCCTTATCAGACTAATTTCTTCTTGTTCTTTCCGATGGAGTTCAGCACTACTTCCGCCAAGATGCCTTCCCTGACACCAGCACTCTGAGACATCCCAATTGATCTTTTTAGCACTCTGGGACATACCAATTGATTTTTTTTTTTTTGAAAGTAGGATTTATTGAGAGGACAGAAAAGCTCCCAGAGGGGGAGAGAACCTGAGGAGGTTGCCCCCAGTTGATTTTTACTTATCTCTTCCCTCACTGGAATGAGTTCCTTGGCTGTATCAGATCCTATGTATCACCTCATTCTCAATACACTGTGCCAGGGCACTCAAAAATATTGTTGGTCCAAAAGACTTAAAAGCAGGGGCTCACACATACTCTTATCCATGTACACCAACGCTCACAGCAGCATGATTCACAACGGCCAGAAATGGGAAACAACCCAAGTGTGCCTCACAGATGAATAAATAAACAAAATGCAGTATATACACAATGAGATATTCTTCAGGCTTTTTAAAAAAGGAAACTTGAGACATGCTACAACATGGGTGGACCTTGAAAACAGAAATAAGCTTGACACACAAAGATAAATATTATACATTTATATGAAGTACCTAGAATAGGCGAATTCATAGAGACAGAAAGTAGACTAGAAGTTACGAGGCGGCAGGGTGGAGAAGAAAGGGTAATGGGAGTTGTGTAGTGGGCATGGAGTTTCTGTTTGGGATGATAAAAGTTCTAAAAATGGGTTAGTGGTGGTGGTTACACAACATTATGAATGTACTTAATGCCACTACATTACACACTTAAAAATTGTTAAAATGAGCCGGGCTCAGTGGCTCAGCCTGTAATCCCGCACTTTGGGAGGCTGAGGTGAGTGGATTGTCTGAGCCCGCGGGTTCGAGACCCGCCTGGGCAACTTGGCGAGACCTCATCTCTACAGTAAATAAAAAAATGAGCCGGGCGTGGTAGCGCGCGCCTGTAGTTCCAGCTACTCGGAAGGCTGAGGCGGAAGGATCGCTGGAGCTCAGTGGGTCGAGGCTGCGGTGGCCGGGAGCGGCCACTGCACTCCAGTCTGGGCGACAGAGTGAGACTCCAACTCAAAAAAAAAAAAAGAAAATTGTTAAAATGGTAAGTTTTATATTATGTATATTTTACCACAATTTTAAAGAGCAGAAAAAAAAAGTTTGCTGAATAAATAAATTGCATTGCATTTAGAACAGCATCAAAAGCCTTACTCACAGCCCTTAGATCCTGTGTGATATAGCTTTCGCTTTCCTTTTGGTTCTCATTGGCTACTCTTTTCTCATAAACATTCTACTCTGGCCATACTGACCTCCTTTTTTGTTCTACAAAAACACCAGACTTGTTCCCTCAAATTCTTTGCAAGTGCTTTCTAGTGCTTAAAACTATCTTCTACCATATCTTTGCATGGCTCCCTCCCTCCTTCCCTCTCAATTAAATGTCCTGCCTAAGGAGGCTTTCATGACCACTTCGTTCCAAATTGCTAACCCTACCTCTTCCATTTGAATTACTCTCTGTGTTAGTTAAGACAATGCTTGATGATGTAATAGATAAACCCCAGAATCTCAGTGACTTGCAATTAGTGTGCAACCAAATCATCTGGCAAGCTCGTTAAAACCCAGATTGCTAGACCTTACTCCTTTCTGATTCAGTACATCTTGGGTGGGGCCCCCAAATTTCAATTTATAACAAGTTCTTATGTACTGTGATTTGAATATCTCTTTCCCTTCCAAAATTTATGTTAAAACTTTATCCCCAATGCAGCAGTATTAAGAGGTAGAGCCTTTAGGAGGTAAATAGGACATGAAGGCTCCACCCTTATGAATGGGATTAGCAACTTTCTAGAAGGAGGAGGGGAGAGGAACTAGCTAGACCCCTTTTCTCCTTCCTCCCCTTTCCCATGTGAAGACACAGTGTTTAAAGCACCATCTTGGAAGCAGAGAACAGCTCTCACTAGACACCAAATCTGCTGTCACCTTGATCTTGAACTTCCCAGTCCCCAGAACCGCAAGAAATAAATTATTATTATCTGTAAATATATTATCTATAAATATGTCTATTATTTATAAATTACCCTGTCTCAGGTATTTTGCTGTAGCCACACAAATGGACTAAAACCCCAGGTGATGCTGGTTTAGGGACCCCACTTTGAGAACCACTGGTTTAACACAATCAAAATTGATTTCTCATTTGCATAACCATAATACACAGGCATTTTGAGCTGGGAAGCATTTTGAGTAAGGAAGAATTTCTCCAAGCAGTGATTCAGGAATCCTATGCTCCACTACTTTTAACACAGGGTGCCCAAAGTTGCCCCAGTAGTTGCCTCCCTCCAAGTAAGCAAAACGAAAAAGAGAGTGAAGGACCACAAATGGGAAATTTTTATGAACCATGCCTGGAAGCGGCACACATCACTTCTCACATTTCACTGACCAGAATTCAGTTAAATGGCCACAACGAACTGCCAGTGAGGTTGGGAAATACTGTCTATCTTTCCATCCATGTGGAAGAGTAAATGGGATTGGTGATCCACTATCAACTCTGGCCTTCATGCTGTTATAATTGTCTTCATTCTAAGGCTTATCTCCACACGATATTAAATCACATATTTATTGGCTTACCCTTTCATTTTTCTCCCCCATGACAGCATAAGCCACACAAGGGCAGAGACTCTGTCTTGTCCACCACTGTATCTTTAGCACCTAGTACAATGTTTGGAACTGTAAATACAGAAATAATTATTTCTTGAATTGTTAAATGCATTTTTCATGGGGCACTCGAACTGATGGCCTCGTATGTCCCTCTTCTTTCAGATGCTCCTGAAGCCATCATTTTTCTTTCTTTTGTCAGAGTAGGCCCATGTTTACACCAACACATAGGATCTGGTTTTTGAGTTGGAGTCCCACTCTGTCACCCAGACTGGAGTGCAGTGGCTGCTCCCGGCCACCGCAGCCTCGACCTGCTGGGCTTCGGCAATCCTTCCGCCTCAGCCTTCCAAGTAGCTGGAACTACAGGCGCACGCTACCACGCCCGGCTAATTTTTGATTTATTGTAGAGGTGAGGTCTCGCCAAGTTGCCCAGGCGGGTCTCAAACCCGCGGACTCAGGCAATCCTCTCACCTTGGCCTCCCAAAGTGCTGGGATTACAGGCTGAGCCACCAAGCCCGGCCAGGATCTGTTTTTCTAATAGCGCTAGCAAAGTTGTTTTGCTCTCTCAACTGCTCTGTCCTGGGCATGTCAGTCAGACTATCTTATCATTCCTGATGTCCCTTTCTAGTTTATTCCAGTAGCCTTCTTAGTAAAGGAGAAGAGGAGGCCCCAAGTTCATTCCCAGCTAGGTTGAAGACACATGAGCTGGTCTAGTGCAAAGCACATACTAAATAGAGTGACGGAAACGAAGACAAGCAAATAGCTACTCTGTGGGATTTGATCTGGAGAATTTTGGAAAGTTGTCAGCAACATATAAAAAAAAAATAAATACATAAAAGGAAAAAGACATATCATGACAGTGAAGTGGAGACAATGAAGAGGAAGAGAATCACTATCTTGGATCCCTACAGCCTTCCTGTTTTAATATGCAGGCATTCTGAACCCGGAAGCAATCTGAGCTGGGTAGCATTTTTCCATGCAGTGATTCAAGTGGTTTGACACAATCAAAATAAACCCTCTTTATGAGGGGGTCTAAATGAGTCTCTGTTCCTCGTTTGGTTATGAGCTTAACCAACTCAAGCCAGCACCTGTTGGCAAGGTGGCCAACAGTTCAGGAAAGAAGCTCAATGAGGGGTTGTCACATTTACATACCACCTACATAACTCAGCAAAGTGAACTGCCCCACCCAGAGATGGCAGCTGCGATTACATACTCCAACCAAGATGTTAGTTACGCCCCGCCCTCATCACCTCATGCTAAGGACACCATAGCAGTTCTTCCCTCCCTTTCTCAGATCTTCTGCACCTTGCCACCGAATTCATCTATCATAAAGCACAACTTTCACTCTGTCACTCCCCTGCTGCAAATCCTCCAATGAGCCCCATAGATTACAGAACTGATTGATATTCAGTTAGCATCCATATGATAGGAATTCTTCTAGGGGCTGCATGTATATTGTCTCACTTAATCCTCAGAACAACTCTGCAATTAGGACTACCATCTTTATTTTGCGCCAACAGTGATTGGTTCATGAAAGGAATGAATACATTACCCACAAACATGGAGCTAGGAACCAGCAGAGCCAAAGTAGAAACCCAAGCGTGCCTGCTTCTGAGGCCTCTCCTACGTACATTATGCATTCTTTCATTCATTCAAACAGACATTTGTGGAGCATCAGCCATATGCTTGGAATTGTGCTAAGTACTAGAATTACAATAGATAATTTACGGATAGATATGTTTAAGAGTACATGATACAATGAAGCACTGTCTGCATTAGATAGGGATGGTGAATGCTAAGGAAACAGTCAACAGAAGCTCTTGCAAGCCTATCCTTACTGGTCAGGAAGGCTGTTCTCAAGGAAGTGTCATTTGAGTTGATCTGGAGGTTGAACAGGAGTGAACAACCTAACCTGTGTGGAGACATGATCTTGGTGGCAAAGAGGCTACACAATGCCTTGTCTCTCACTGTGACTCTCCTGGAATGCTGGGCCAAAGAGAGGAGTTTGGGGAAAGAAGAGTTGAAGGGAAAAACCCCCAAAGACCTATTAATTGTCAAGTGATATTACCAAAGTATATTTTATATTTCAATAAATTCTATCCTTTGGGTTTCCAATAGTTCCTGTGTAATTTGAAACTAAAATCTATTTCCTTACCCAGCAGCATCTCTTTCTTCTTCCACACAGAGATGCAATTTCATTGCTCGTCTGTTGGCAGTGCTAATTATATTCTCCATAGCACATTCCTGATTGCATAGAATTAAATAAGGCAGGTGTGGAGGTGATAGAACAAAACAAAATATATGACTTATATGACAGACTGATCAGTTTGCTAAAGTACATGGCAAAACCAGCAAATGTTATACATGTGAAGCTTAGGGCAGAAGGTACAATAGAGCCCTATTTTTATATAGATAAATCAAATCAAACTGATAACAATTTTTAGCAGTTTCTTTTATTATAAATATAGTCTGAACACATTGTCTGACTGTTTTCCAGCCTTTCACAGGCTTCTGATTTACCTTCTATTTAAGATGCCACTAAACCTAATAGAGAAAACTATTTTGATAGAACATTCAATTTCATATTCACAGTTTGAAGGTTGATTCACAATCACCTTCATCAAAGTGAAAGTAGAAGGTATAAACATCTTTACTCTATAAGAGCTTTACCAAGTGGGGAAAAAGATAGAAAGTAAATTCTGGCGAAGCAGCAGAAATAGAAAATCTGGGCAAATAAGTCTAAACTCAAACTGGATCAGATATATTTCACAAGTGACTAAATAGTTATAGGAACGGAATGTCCTTAAACCAGAAAGCTTGACTTGTGGTTTTGGTACTGTATCCCTTAAAAGTGAAACTAACTTTAGTCATATGTATATGCATTGTAGCTGTGTCTTCACCAAGTCCTTTTTTCCTTTCTTCCTGCGCTTATCTTTGCAACCCAAATTCCCAGCCTCCCATGGGATTAAGTTCTGGCCAATGCAAAGTGGAATGACTGCATGGAGCCCGGGTCATTCCAACCCTCCACACACGTCTGTCCTGACTCTCACACCAGACTGCAATGGAAGGGAGCAAATGCATGAAGTGACTGAGTTTTGGGTGTTGTTTTTGCAGCAGGTGACCAATCCTAAGTAACACCTACCAAAGAGAAAACAGGGCCCTCCAGAGTAGACTACACTGTTATAGGCTGTGAATGAATTAACTGCAGATGTCCTAAATGATTCTACTAGGCATCAACAATTGAGACATTTTATAGTAAGATACTGTAAGTTATTGCAATACATTTCCAGAGGCCAGGGAATATAAGAAGAACCAAGTTATAAAGGAGGAGTGGATGAAAGATGAGTTAAAGGGGTGGTACAACTGGTACCTAAGATGTTGCTTCCAAACTTCTGAGCTTCTATGAGGTGATCAGATTCCTCCTTTGCTTAAATGCCTCATGCATGCAGAAGCGCCTACAGAATAAAATCCAAAGCCTTTAAAGTTAGTACCTAACACACCTAACACTCTCCTATCTCATTCCTGCCAGCTCCTTAACCTCATCTTCAATTGCTATCTATCCTCTACTTGATTCATCCTGGATTGTATGTTTCCTCTATGCCTTTATACATAGCATTCTCTTTGTAAGACATCCCTTCTCCCACCTCATCTGCTTCCAAAATTCATAACTATCTTTCCAGACTGAGCAAAAACAACATCTGGCTTATCCATAACTTTTGCCAATACCTGTTCTTCCTCAGAACCTGCTCCTTAAAAGTTGGGTTCCCATAAACCTTTCTAACCATATGCCTCACAGCACTTACGAAAGTCATAATCGTTAACTTCCATTCTCAACCTTGGCTTGACAAGAGACATGTGTGAGTCGGTTCTTTACCCCCTTGGCCTGTTGTGTATCTGGCGTGTGCATGCACACATGTACACACATACACACACACACAAACACACACACACACACACACACACACACACACCAAACAACAGATGTGTGTTTGAACTAAAAGCAAAGCACTTCCTGAGGCATACAGTTTAGATGTAACTAAAGACAGTGAAACATACTATAATGGTTTTCCAGAAAACCTAGGAAATGTGCTATCAAAAGAAGTCCACTGAAGCTCTTGAATAAGATTCACTTTACAGACTGTCAGTCAATCTGTCTTAAGATTGAATTACATTTTATGTAAGCAAAAATATCAAAGGAAAGCAGGCTTGAGGGACAGAAGTCATAGAGAATGTATACAAATAAAAAGAGAACATGACAACCTGAAAAGAAAAATACATCCGGATCAAAGGACTTCCTGACCCCCAAAAGGCCTGATTTAACACATTAAAAACCTTCATTTTTTTTTCCTTTAAACAAAATGGGCTTTTATTTCACTATTAAAATGTAAATGCCAGAAATATCCTATGTGTCCAACAGTACGGGGCTGCTTAATTACATCCTGGACCACCCCAAGGAAGAAACTATAATGGCATGGAGAAATACTTTAGAATTTTGACTGAGAAACAGTAAGATACTTTAAAGTATAATCTCAACAATATATATATATTAAAGTATATTTATATGAAACCATGGAAAAGAAATGCAACAAAATGCTATAATTGTGACTTTTATCAGAAAAGTATAGTTTTATTTTCTTCTGTATTATTATTATCTTTTACATCTTGCAGGTTTTCTACAAGACTAGCTACTTTTTTTTTCTTTTTTTTTCTTTTTTTTTCTTTTTTTTGAGTTAGTGTCTCACTCTGTCATCCAGACTGGAGTGCAGTGGCATGCTCCTGGCCACCGCAGCCTTGCCCTGCTGGGCTCCGGCGATCCTTCCGCCTCAGCCTTCCAAGTAGCTGGAACTATAGGCACACACTACCACGCCCGGCTAATTTTTGATTTATTGTAGAGATGAGGTCTCACCAAGTTGTCCAGGCTGGTCTCAAAACCGCAGGCTCAGGCAATCCACTCGCCTCAACCTCCCAAAGTGCT
>CAUYQG010278510.1:0-17244 GCA_963574415.1 Tarsius wallacei
GCTACCACGCCCGGCTAACTTTTTCATTTATTGTAGAGATGAGGTCTCACCAAGTTGCCCAGGCGGGTCTCGAACCCGCAGGCTCAGGCAATCCACTCACCTCAGCCTCCCAAGGCGCGGGATTACAGGCTGAGCCACCGAGCCCGGCTAAGTCAAGTCACTTTTAAAATCCGTATTTATTCTATGTCAAAGGACACTATCAAAAAAGTGAAGACACAAGCCACAGAATGGGAGAAAAATATTTGCAAACCATATCTAGAATCCAGAATATATACATATAAAAAACTCTTTGCAATTTGATAATAAAAAGACAAACACCTAATTTAAAAATGTCAAAGGGTCGCATAGACACTTCTCCAAAGCACATATGCTCATGGCCTGGCCCACAGCACATGAGAAGGTGCTGATCTCATCAGTCATCAAAGAAATGCAAATCCAAATGACATGAGATACCATGTCACACCCACTAGAAAGATTATAACTAAAAAGTGACAGGTGATAACCAGCACTGGGGAGAATGTGGAGAAATTGGAACCCTTACACTTTACTGATAGGACGGGTAGGAGGATGGCTTGGCATCGAAAATAGTTTGGCAGTTCCTCAAAAAGTGAAATATCGAGTCACCACGTCACCTAGCAATACTACTTCTAGCTATATACCAAAGAGAATTGAAAATGTATGTTGACACAAAACTCGTACACAACTGCTCCTAACAACATTATTCACAATAGCCAAAAAGCAGAAACAAAATAATCCAAATGTCCAACTGGTGAGTGGATTGACAAAATGGGGTAGACCCATGCCATGGTATACTGTCCAACCATCAAAAGAAACGATGTCCTGTTACAGCTACAATGTGAATGAGCCTTGAAAACACGCGGAGTGAAATAAGACGGACCCCAAATACAAATATTGTATGATTACGCTTATATGAGGTACCTAGAGTAGGCAAACTCATGGAGACAGAGTGTAACAAAGGTTAGTTACCCGGAAGTGGGGAGGAGAGTGACAGGAAGTCATGGTTTCCTGAGCACAGAGCTTCTGTTTGGGATGATGGGAACAATCTGGAAATGAATACTGGTGATGATTGTACGATATTGTAAATATACTAAAAACCACTGAATTGCACGCTTCAAAAGCATGGTCTTTTTACTTCGCTATTTGGCAGGAAAAATGAGTTTATTTTGAAAGGACACTTTATATTACCACCGTAAATGGAAAACCAGTAATATTAAAATAGATACGTAAATATTAAAATGTACAGTGTCTGTTAGCACAACCCATCTTGTGCGTTACCAGCAGGACAATCGCCCCTTTGGGCAACGTGAAAAAGGCTGCACCGGGGGCTTATGTGTTCCCAGGGCCCAGCACGACCCTCCTCTTCCATTTGCCGATGGACCCCACTACTGTAGTGGGTCGGGAAAGAACAAGACCACCTTGTTCATGGTTAGTAATCACTGCCCGCGTGAACAAGACAGGAAGCAGGAAAGATGGAATGATTCCCCTAATATAATTGTCACGGGTGACTGTCATTTACTTGAAAAACCCAAGAGAACAACGTTCACTCCGTGTCAAAAGAGTGACTAGCACATTGCTTGCATTATTTTGTTAACCTTTATCCTACTTCTTAAAGATGGGGAAACTGAGGCAAAGAGTGACTAAGTAAATAAGAGGCGGGTCCAGGTTCAGAGCTGGGTTAGCCCGAACTTTTAGCCAACCTGCTGTACTATCTCCTAACTGACCCTAATAGTGAAATTCATCATATTCATAAAACAAATATATATATGAACTGCGTCTGTATAAAAAGTCTACCATAATCAGAAACTTTAATAGAAAAACATCCAACCAAAATACAGAATATTACATTTCAAAGCCCAACCTTCATAAATGTGCATAACCTATTTAAAAAGCAGTCCATACTTCTAAGGGACATAAATACCATCCTATCCTGAACCAACAGGCAGACTAGTTTCCAAAGGGGAAGTCTCATTACCATAATATGTTTATAAATGTAGTGAAATTCCATTAAGGCCATGGCTTTGCTGAGCTATGGTGTGGCCACGTGCTCTCTGAGCTATGGCCAGGTCAAGTTTTCTTAAGCTTTGGCCCTCTCCCCTACCCTGGGGAGGTGAATCTCCTCTTTCTCTCTCTCTCTCTCATTTATTTCTAAATAAACTATATTTTCTAATCTAAAAAAAAAAGAAAGAAATTCCAGTAAGAATCCAAACACTTAACGAAAAATGTATTATATTACCATGTATGAAAACCAGTTAGTAGGATAAACCTGAAATAATTCAAACATTGGGTTGGCACAAGCAAGGAAAGATCTGGTAGAACAGATTGGCAAGTCCAGAAATAGACTTAATTACATTAAAGTACTTAGCCCGTAATTAACAAGTGGCATTTCGAACCAGCCGAGGAAGTAGGATTCTTCAGTATATCATGATGGAAAAATCAGGTGGCCATCTTGAAACCACTAAATTCTCACCTTATACTGTACACGAAAAGGACTTCAAGATGGACTAAAGAGTTTCTGTGTCAAAAACGAAACCATGAAGGATCCAGAAGGAACCATGACATTTGCCTCTGTGAGCAGACCACTTACTTTAGGGGAAAGCACCAAACTCTGGCCTAACACCAAAGTGTGAAGCCATAATAATAAAAATCAATCAATTTGATCGCAAAATTGAAACCCATCAGCAAGATCCCACACATAAAGTTAAAAGGCGAACGAACTACAAACTTAAACATTTTTTAAACATGTAAGGCAAATGTCCTCGACGCAGACTTTTCACAAAGCAATGAAAACGTAGGTGAGGCTCAAGGCAGGTACACAGACCGGCCAACACACGAAAGTATCCATTCAGTTTCATAGAATCAAAAGAGCGAATTAAAATACCAAGATACTGCTTCTTGCCATTACATCAGCAAAGATAAAAACAAAAATGGTGCCAGGCAAGTCTGCGGGGAACCGCCACCAACCACCTGCAGAGACCATGCTCACCTATAAGGACGCTTGGTGTCAGTGTCAAAAGTCTTCAAACTGCTCACACCTTCTGGGCCAGTCATTCCACTGCTAAGAAATTACCTTAAGGAAATAGATTTGTGCACAACAATGTCTTAGGAAACAGAACATTTTGTCCTACGCTATTTAAACAGAAAGAAAAACTCTAATCAGAAAACAGAACGGTGTTTCATCTTAAAAAAAAAAAAGCCCAGTCACATCTTTCTGAAGCAGACACAAGCCACCTCTGACTTCAGTGTGGAAAAGTAAAGTAATTAAAGATTTGATATCTTTCTTCCAGGCACTTCCATCCTGCTTCTGTGATAGACCCCAACGAGCCTGGAAAAAGAGGGGTGGACTGGGGAAGTGACAGAGATCCCTAACCAGAACAGCAGTGCTGGTGACGACGGTCAGTTAGGGAGGGGACAGATGGGCCCACCTCCACAGCCACCAAAGGAACCACTGTGCACCAGACAGGACATGTTCACAATCATGGCCTTGAGACACCGAAGAATAGGCAAATTCTGGTCTGCAGCTTCTCAAATGAGTCAGAAAAGCGTGGGATTCATTTTGTAAACAGTTCCAGGGGACAGGCGGCAAAAGTGGCTCAGGATTGAGCAGAGGATTCAGGGTCTGGTCACCAGGACAGGATTCCGTTTAGACATTCCAGGCACACAGAACTTCCCAGGGGGAGAAGCCAGGCACACAGTGGCAGAGGTTCAAGAAAGCAAACCCTCCAGGCCAAACTCCCCTCAAACATGACCTTGGGCACAGACTGCATTTGTACAGACTTACTGGCATTTTCAGCAAGAGATTGTGCGTGGGAACATTTCAACTGCAAAGACCACTGAACTGGATACTGTCAGTGTGACAAGTAACCATTAGCAGAGCAAAAAAATAAGTGAAAGGACTCTGTGATGAGGGTGGTCATTCAGACGGGGCAGTGGCTTGCCAGGGGGCAGGCTAGGACACCCAGGTGCCAAAGTAGACAACCCAAACAGTACCGCTGACCACAGTTTTCCATATAACGCAAAGTCCAATTAGACAGATGTGAGTGAATAAAGGGAAAGACATACCTTATTCTCTCATGGGAAGGCGACTGCATGGAGACGTCACAGGGGAGGTTAAAGTAACATGCTGGAAAATTCTGAAAAGGAGAATCATGAGATAGGGCTACCCTTGCGAGGCATTAAAGTACATAAACTGTGTTATGAAAACCATGTGGAACTGGCATGTGAATAAATAGATCGATAGTTAACAGCTGTGTTAGCCAGTAAGTGGTGTAAGGACAGCAGGCTAAAACACCTCAAGTTGCTCACAACACCAAAAAAGCCCAGATAAAAAGTCAACAAAACCTTAAAAGAACTAGGACAAACCACAGGGCTTAACCAAAAATAATCTCCAGCTGGATTAGACTGTCTGAACTACTCATAAAATCCAGAAGCCATAAAAGAAAATATTGATTAAATGACTACATGTAAATCTATATATTTAAAACTCTGGACAGCAAAATATTACCATAAAACTTAAAGATCAGTGAGAAACAGGAATGTATTTGCAGCACAAATGACAAAGGATTAATTTCCGTAATAGGTAAAGAGTTTTCGTTAATCAATAAGTATGCAACCTAGTAGAAATATAAATCCAAACTACAATGAAACTCTGTTTTCCACTTCTCACGTTGGCAAATAACCGAGTTTAAGGACACAGCATGGGTGAAGGTGTGGGTAAACTCAAGTCAGAGCAGCCTTCCTAGACGGCCAGCTGGGGGTGCCCATCACATTTAGAAATGTGTGTGTAATGTGTCCCAAAATTCCTCCTAAAGGAAACCTTTTCCCTATAGATACACTTGCCCATGTACATAGAAACATATGTAGACAGATATGCAGTATAGCCTTACTACAGCAAAAGTTGCTGGAAACAACCTAATTGTACCCCAAAAGGAAAATGGGTAATTCAGACGTGGCCACCGCACAGATATTGAAAAGAGCAAGGTAAACCATGAACACAGACACACAGTGCTCTCCTAGATGTACTGTTACTGAGTAAGTGCACAATAGGTTAAAAACTCACAAACTCTCCAGCTTTCTATATACATAGGCTTCTCCAGAAAACTGCAGCAACTGGCTGCGACAATCGCCTCTGTGGGGAGGGAGGCTGGGGACTAGAGAAAGACATGACTGTATCATATCACTTCCAGAGTTTGAAGTTTTACAGTTGTAAGTATTATGTTGAACATTTTTTACACATGTGAGTAAAATAAATGATAAGGAAATCAGCAGAGCATTTACCTTAGGGCTAAGCATAGGAGCAGAGGCCGGGGCAGGGCCTTACTTTGTCACAAAGACAGCGGGCCACACAGCTGTCACACTGACAGAAGAGTAAAGAGGGCAGCGCACTGGTCACTCTAGAGGCTGAGGCCTGTAGAACCCAAGTTTGCCTTCTGGAGGTAATAAGGCCATCGGCGCAGATGCTGGGCTGGAGCAGGGCCCAGTGCCCACAATGTTCAGCTCCCTGTGTCCCTGCAAGTGGCCCTATGAGGCGGGTAAGAACGAGAGTGGGTTCACACTTGTGCTCCTGGCATTTGGCGGCCATGTAGAGGAGAGAGGGTGGACCAAGCCCAGAAAGCAGCCATGGCTGGGCGGAGCAGACAGCATTGTGTCCCTGCCCAGAATGCCAGGCGAGATCCCAACAGACAACACAGACAAATGAATACGACATAATTAAACACCACTTTTTTGCCAATGTCACAACTGCTTTCCTAGAATAGATTGTTTTTTAACCTGCTTGGAGGAAAGAACACTTAGGGGAAGAAGATGCTGGCCACTGTCACTACTGTACACTACTGTACTGTTTTGTGCTAAGTCAGATGCCATCTTGCACTCAATTCTGGCATGGGCGAGCAGTTATATTGGCACACAGAGACAAGAGCAGCATTCTTCTGTTCTGACAAAACTGAGTGTCCCAGACCCAGATGTGCAGAGAGCCAGAGCAGGCCAGACTGCCTGAGCTGCCAACCCCAGCCCTCCCAGGGACATCTCAGCATACCCACCAAGAGGAATTCAAAGGCACTCACTGCAGCACTCTTTGCCATGGCCAGAAAACTCTAGAAATAATCTCAAAGCCATCATTAGAAAAATGATTAAAATAACTGCACCGACATGCACAAGGTTAAATGTTATGGATCATTAAAAATAATAGTATGCATTATATGGTTCCATTTTAGAGCAGAGAATAGCAACAGGATACATCTTAGTATGTTCATGGCGGGATTACATTTGAAGGAATATAAATGAAATTGTCATTAGCAGTTATCTTGTAGGTAGGAAGTTATAGAGGAATGATTATCTTCTTTATTGCCTTTTTATGGAGTGTTTGAATCTTGTTTTTTTTATTGTTTGAATCTTTTTTTTTTTAATTGTCTCACCAAGTTGCCCGGATGGGTCTCGAACCCGTGGGCTCAGGCAATCCTCTCGCCTCAGCCTCCCAAAAGTGTTTGAATCTTAATTTACAAGACTACTGCTTTATACATTCTGCCATAAACATGCACGTCAGTCTTATCCATTCAGCGGTGTACAATATGATAACATCAGCCATGGCCTTACCTAAATCTGCACAATTTTGGTCCTTTCAGATGAGTTGCTGTAATGCAGGGGTGAGCAGAGAACAAAGTCATAGTGCAAAACACCCGGCTGGGAAGCCCCAGAAGCCTCATGACATGAGAAATTAAAAAATTATACCTGGCAAAATGATAAATTATTACGTGTCTTGGACACTGGAAATCCTATTAAGTATTAAGCCCACACAATGTTAAATTCACACACAGATGATGACAATCTATTGTATAAATTAAAGTCTCGGAGGATTGCTGTGTATACATGACAGACCAAAGAAAGCAACTGGCAGAAATTTGGAAGTTTCCTATATAACGTGTCGAAGAGGATATGAACAAACAGATACTGTCATACTCAGGTATGCACATCTGTACACCCACTCTGGGGCAAAATGTCTGACCCTGTCCTATGACCCAGCAATTTGCTTCTTGGTATCTACCCTGAGAAACACTCATGCGTTGTGCACAAGGGATTGTGTATGACAGTCACACAGTATTGTTTGTAATATCCAAAGATTAGAAATGGCGTAAATTTCCATCAAGAGCAGAATGACTACATAATTCATGGCATGTCCTGGTTAGGAATTATTGTACAGCAGTTTAAAAGAATGATGGCAATTCTACATGTACTTACATGAATCTCTCTGTTGTTAAATAAAAAAAGCAAATCAATCACATAAAGTCTACAGTAGTATTTCACCACTTATAGAAAAAGACAATGCAACATCTCTTTCAGATATAAACATACATGAATAAGAAAAGGTCTGAAACACAGCAAAGAGATAACACTGGTTATCTCTGGAGGGAGGCGGACTGGTAGTTAACCTTGTCAGTCATGTTTTGGTTTTGCAAAACAAGAAAACATTCACTTATCACTTATTAAAAAAAAACTTTTTTTTAAGCAGACAGGTCTCACTCTGTCACCTAGGCTAGAGTACAGCAGCGTGATGTATCACCCAGCCACCATCAATGGGAGATTCGATGAATTAACTGTTGGATAGTCACATGACGGGCCCTAGCCAGCAAGCAAACCAAATGAACTCCACACCAGGCAAGGATGACACTTAATATCATATTAGGTGAGGATGTTCTAGAAGATTACATACAACGTGACTTTCTTATAAAGTTAAAAACAACTAAAATAAAAATACATACTTTGAGAAAACATGTTGAGAAGATGCTTTTAAAAATAAAAGAAAGCAGGTAAGATAAACCCAGGATCCAGGACGATGATGGATGATTGCCTCGGCCCAGGGGGAGGCAAGGGAAGGAGGGTGGGGAACCACACCAGCAGAAGGAAGTGACTGTCTTTACTGTCCTAGTTTTTATATTAGATAGGATATTCAGAAATGCTTACCACAGTGTCAAACACAATCAAGAAAGCAAACAAAACAGCCATGAAAGCAAACAAAACAGCCATGATATGTCATGAACCAAAGAGTAAGTTCGACCCTGCTTTGTGGATTTGAGTTTCAACAAGGAGAGAGAACATTCTTACTTTAGATGAGTATCATAGCTCCTACTTCCAGAGTTTAAAACATAATGAATGGTGACAGTCATTAAATTCCATCGTTTTTATTAGCAACAACAACAAAAATTAGAGCCCCAAATTTCCAGAAATAGATCCAGACAGATAATTATAAGAAGCTAACATGGGCAGATCTGGAGCATGCAAAGACAGCATTGACTCATTAAAAATTGTTATTTCAACTTCATCAGTGTAAATAATTAATGTAAATCAAGAAGAGTATTTATGATAACTGTGGGGGTAAATACATGTTCGGTTACTAAAGAAAAAGTCATCAGAAGCAAATTCAACAGACTTATCAGTTATTATTATTAGACTTACCAGACTGACTTTTAAAAGTCCTTATATAATAGATACTTTATGCATCGACAATAAAAGGAAAAAAGGAGACTAAATTTGACAATCATCATAACTGGCAAATCTGACTGAACTTCCCAACTATGCCAGGAATTCATGATCGTTATAAAAGTTAATACGAGAATTTCACATGGTGAGTGGTCACAGAGGAAAAATACAAGTGGTAAATCAAATGGGAAGACAGTCTGATTAGCTGGTAATTACAGAAATACAGACTAAGACAACTTTTCAAAGCAGCAATAAATACTTTATAATATTAGACTTGTCAAGGATTTCGTCAATATGACACCAAAGGACACAATCAACAGAGTGAAAAGCAACCGATGGAATGAAGAAAAAAATTTGCAAATCATACATCTGATAAGCAGTTACTATCCAGAATACAGAAAGAACTACAAGTCAATAAACAAAAACACCCCAAACAAAAGGATGTAAAATATCTCATTAGTAATTTTTATAATAATTACACATTGAAATGATACTATTTGTGATATATTGGACTATATTAAATGCATTATTAAAAAAACAAAAACAAAAACAAAAACACCCCAAATGACCCAATTTAAAAAACGGGCAAAGGACTTGAGTAGAGGTTTTTCCAAAGATGTACAAATAGCCCATACGCACATGAAAAGATGCTCAATCTCACTAATCATTAGGGAAATGCAAATGAAAGTCACGATGAAATATCACTTCACACCTATTAGGACGGCTGCTATACAAAATGCAGAAGATAAGTATTGGTGAGGATGTGGAAAACTTGGAATTGTTGGTGAGAATGTAGCTGTGTAGCTGCTATGGAAAACAGTGACGGTTCCTCAACAAATAAAAAATGGAAATACCATATGATTTAGTAATACCACTCCCGGCTATATACCCAGAAGAACTGAAAGCAAGGTCTCAAAAAGTTATTTGTACATTACAGCGCTATATTTGCAAATATGACAACAAAGAATTTTGTACATAGCAGCACTATTCACAATAGCCAAAAGTAACTAGTGTCCATTGATAGATGAATGGATAAACTAAATATGACACATATATACAGTGCAATATTACTCGGTTTCTTTAAAAAGGAAATCCCAACACATGCTACAACATAGATGAAACTTGAGGACATTGTGCTAAGTGAAACAGGCTATCACAAAAAGACAAATACTGCATGAGTTTGCCTATATGAGGTACGTAGTATAGTCAAACTCATAGAAACAGAAAATAGAATGGCGGTTACCAGGGACTGGGAGGAAGAGAGAATAGAGTTTAAGAGTGTTTAAAGTGGATATGGAGTTTCAGTTTTGCAAGATGGACGTTTTGGAGATTGTTTGCACAACCACGTGAAAATACTTAACACTATTGAACCATACACTTAAAAATGGTTAGGATGGTATATTTTGTTATGTGTATTTCACCATAAAATTTTTTTTTTAAAGTAGAAACCGATAAATAAAATGGAAGAAAAGCGATATTAGCAACTACATAAGGAAATGGATACACTTTCAAGAGGAAGTGGAAGCTTTCTGGAGAGTCATCTGAGTCTGTGGAGAGTAATAAAACCGTGTTTGTTCATTGACCGGGCAACGCCACTCTGGGGAATATAATATGCACCAAATTTACAGAGATGCTCACAGCAGCATAACTAAAAATTGTCAAAAGTTTAACAACTGAAGAGACTGGCCAAATACTCTACAGTTATAGTATAACAGGATAAACAACGCAACTTTTCATTCATGATCTTTTTTTGAGGTCATGGACAAGCGATGAAAGTTGTTTTCTCCACAGAAAGAAAAGTAGACACAGTTTCAGAGCAGTCACAGACTTCTGAAAGCCCAGTCATGGAATAATTTTGGCAACAACCCTGAGAAAAAGCCACTTTAAGTGTTTGTGGACACTGCTGATACAAGGAAATATTCAGGGAAACAAAATGCTCAGTAAAGTTAAGCTACTTGCTCCTACCCGTAAAGTTACCAAGTGCCGAGTCAGGATTAGAACCCAGATCCAGTGCTGTAGGCCCAAACCAGTTCAGATGGGGGAACGGGGCCAGAGACAAGCAACAAACCAGGATCCCAGTTGGGCAACACCACCGACCTGCCCTGAGGTTTTCTCCAGTGAACTGTCCCATATTGACCACAAACCTCCCAGTGACAGAGCTCTCTGTCACTCCACCATTCCTGCTGGCCACAGGCGGGTGGGCCCTAGGCCCTTCCCTCGCCCATAGACTCTACAATACACTCCGGTTTCCATTTCGGAGTAGGCTTAATGTAAAAAATGAAAACTTACAAGTGACTCAAGAAAATATGGATTCATATTTATGTAGCCTGGGTGGGAAAGACCTCAAGCATAACACCAAGTACAGACATCATAGGGACAAACCTCAGAAAAACCATGTAACTTTTGTACAGCGCAAACACAATAGACAAAATGCAACCTATAAACTGGAAAAAAAAATTGCATCAAAGGATGAACGTCCTTCATATGTAAATAGCTTTTGCAAAACAACCAATGGAAGAATGAGCAATTTAGAAGTGGAAAGTCTCTCTCTCTCTCTCTCTCTCTCTCTCTCTCACACACACACACACACACACACACACACACACACAAATGAAAGGATCAACCAACACAAGGGAGATACTGAATCTCATCAGCAGGCAATGCAAAGGTGACATCCACAGGTAGAGTAAGCTGGAACCATCCAAGAAGCAAAGGTTTTTAATATGATAATGTTCATTCTAAGGAAAAGGGGACAGTCAGGCTTGCCTCACCAATTTAGAAAATCCCTTCCTGGAGAGCAATTTAGTAATATGAACCAAAGTCTTAAGAGTTTGACATAGTCATTTTCCGCTAGAAATGTATTCATGTCTTCCCAAAGAAATAATATCAGATGTGACAAAGTTTGAGCTACAAGAAAGATCATCACAAGCATCATTTCCTAAGAGAAAAAATAAAATATAAAATAACCTTTATGTCCATTGAAATGAGACTGTTTAAGTGGACAGGGCCTAAAAAGATGTTTCGAACGACAAGACAATGTGTCCACTATCTAGTAAAGAAAAAGTTACAGAACAGAGTTAACAGTATAATCCCATTTTTGTATAAAAAGTGCTGGGATGACAGCCTGGCCTAGGCTCTCTTTTTCAAAAGAACTTCAGATTCAATGTCTGCTATTCTGATTTCCTATTACTTTTAATGTGCACAAGATCAGCCCAGCCCAGTCACTGAATGCTATGGTTTCAGCCATACTCTGGCAGTTCACAGGAAAAGCTGAGTTCAGGTCTGCGTGTGAGATAGCAAGCTGACTAGCAGTCATCGTTGGCGCTGTCATCAACACCTCCTGCCCAACCCACTTGACCTGGGGATCGCCGAGGATAAAGATCCATATGCCCTGGGCCCCTGGACTGGGGTGGAGGCAGGGAGGGTGGTGAACTGAGCCCCCCGTGGCCAGCCTCACCTCTCCCTTTCAACAAGCCACTCCAAGTCACTTCCAATTCCCAGCATTTGCACCCTCATGGATCAATTATTCAGCATGCCAGTTGCTGGGAACTACCATTTCCAGAGGCATTTATACCAGAGTTAAGCCAGAGTTCTGTAATCATTGTACGAAAAACAGGAGAAAGCCAAAGAGTTCTGGAAGGAGGGCCAGGCAGGTGCCAGGGCAAAAACAAAAAAAGTACATGTTTGTTACCACACTCTACTGGATGGCCTCAGGTACCTGGAGATGAGAAAGGAGGCCTGGACTGTTTCTGGGGAGTGGCGAAGGGGTGGTGAGCGGCGAGAGGGTCCTGGACCCTGGCACACAGCAGTGCCCACTCTTGGCACTGCCATGAGTCCCAGCCAGGCTTGCTGGGTGGCTCAATGACCTCCTTGTTTCTCAGTCGTGGATGCATGAGGGTCACCAAGGAAGGATGAGTCAAGCAAACTGGCAGCCAGTCCCAAAGCTTGCTGGGAAGTATCCCTCAGGCCATGCTCCCCCAGGCTGTTTTGATCCCACCTGGCTGGTCACAGTTCAGTTTTTTTCCCTTCCCAGGCCAGCAGGTCCCAGTGAGCGCAAGCTTCTCTTTCTGCTCCCTGAAAACAAGCATCACCCTTCTCAGGACAGGGGCCACTGTGGCTAACATTCTGAGCCCAAAGTAGTCTCCGTGAGGCCAAGCCTTGGAGCCCCAAAGAGGTAACAAAGTGCACGTCCCCACCCAGGACACAGCATCAATTACAAGCCATGATACATACCCTGGATTCCACGTGTTTCCACCCACACCCCTCTGCATAGGTTAGCTTGCTTTTAACATAGCACTTGCGTAAGGAAGCCCAAATGTCCTAGTCACTTACCAAAAGAAAAACATTTAAGCCAAACTCTTGAGTAAGATGTGAATTATGGGCTTAGACCCAAATCCCTGATATGTTCCAGCTTACAAGACCCAACTATGGCAACACACATTACACGTCCACTCTATTCTGAGACGGTTTCCTCCAAACAAAAACAGGTACAGCTTGGAAATCCAACCAGGTCAATGTTTTAGAATACTGTGGTCAGAGGATGCCCCCACCTTCGTGGGCTGAGTTGGTTCACCATGTCTTACAACCATCACTGACCCCCAAGAGTGAGAAGGGGCCCCTCGCCCCCAATCTACAGACACGACAGTTCTGTGTGAGGTTACCACACTCTACTGGATGGCCTCAGTTACTTAGAGAATCTAGGCCTAAATCCACAAGAGATACACTCAACCTCATTATGAAGGCGACTTTACAGGGTCGAAGAATGGAACATAGCAATACAATGATCCCAGTGAGTTTAGACTCAAACCTTTATTTGCGCTGTAAGGGGGAAGAAAAAGCGTTAGTCATTATGTACATAGGATCAGTTCTTACCATACATAGCAATGTACAAGTACTTTTAACCATCTGTTTTTACAGTTTCAATTTCACAACAGCATACCGAGAACGTTTCCCCATACCCGCGTGACTAAGGCACTCTACATCCCAATGACAGTGATTGCACCATGCCCAAGTCACCGGTTAAGAATTGCACCATCACATCGGCATATTTCAAAACATTCAAAAGAGGGAACCCAAGAGACAGAAGTATCCCAAGGATAAATATCAGGGGATTTTAAACATCTTGAGTGAAATTTAAGAGACACGACAAAAAGCCACTGCATTTCCTTCACCAACTCAGTAGACGCAGCTCAGAAACAAGCAAGGTTTTCAGACTTTCTTTGAATTTTTACAGACCCCACATTTAGTAAAGACATTCTCCCAACCCCATTTAGCTCATATTCTCCAAACTGATTTTAGTTGCTGGCCTTCCCCTCCACAACTGTTCAAACCAAAAATACGAAGGATTATTCACTCTAACCTTAGCAACAGTACATGCTTGCTGCCAAATATTAGTCATTTCAGTGCCCACGAAAGGCTATTTGGTTCTCCTTGTTTCAACGACCATGATTTCAAAACATAGTAAGTAAGCAAAACTTTTGCCATAAATGCTGACTAAACAGAAAAGGCAAAAAATGTTTTTATGAGGCACGACTTGCATATGAAATTCCCTTAAAAATGATTGCATTTCCCCTTTGCTCAGTATTTTCAATCACAAAATAGAAGTTACAAACCCAGAAGAACCCATCCGATCTCATCTCAAATACTCAGATACTTTAAAACTCCCCAATTTAGGCGTCTGGAAGTCTTTTTCCTAAGACTCACAGATCCTGAAAATCACACCTTCGCAGCTTCAGATAAACCGAAGAGCAGGTCAACCACCATCTGTCAAGTGACTGACATGCAAGCTCCCAGTTAAGTCTTCCCCACCTTGCAGCAAAGCAAAACAATTTTGCTTTTTTTCTTCACATGGGAAGTTCTAAACACTTTAGAATTGTTTCCAAGCAATGTTCATCACTTCCAAGCAACAATGTAACCAAAACTAACAGTTTACAATTATTGAGTGTGTTCTTGGCTCAGGGACTGTTAAATCCCCCTGGATTCCTTTCAGCCCACATTCCCTACCACACCCACCCTCTGTGCTGTACACCCAACCAACCCTCTCCCCTCCTTCACCCCTCCAGTACCAGTGCCAAGATGTGCCCTCCCTCCCGCTCCCACTTCACGGCCCTCCTGAAATCTGACCAAGTCAAATTCAAGTTTGAAAAAAAAAAAGAATAAAAACCCAAGGTCCCTCCTGGCACTCCCGCCATTCCCCCTTCCCTTGTCATCTGTAATGGAGTTGGAATACCCAAACTACACCTACCCCCAACACAAAGAATATGGACACGAGCAACTGTACCCTCCCAAATCTCAGCACAACAAGGACCCCCTCAATTTGACAATCGCCTTAACCTAACACAGGCCCACGTCTAAGGCATCTAGAACCAAACAGCCTTCCCCATCACCCAAGTTCTTTTTCTCATCCCACTAAGAATTCCTCCAATCAATGCGAGGCAGGCGGGCAAGTAGAGGGTGAGAGGTCACTGGATCCGTCTGCAAGCTCCATCTATCTGCAAGGCATCAACCTGCGTTGCAGCATCAACGTTAAAATGTTCTACAGCTTAATCTTCTGGAAGGTTCGTGGCACAGAACTAGCATGATGGGAGGCTCCATTTAGAAGATGCGGCATCTGAAAACCTCTACCCCAGGAAAGGAGGGGTGCCCGGTGGCATTCACGTGGTCCATTCATTCATTCAAAGCCGACGGCCCCTCAAGCTGGATGCCTCTGCTTTGGACTTTAAGACTGCCCCCCATAAGCTCATCTGATAAACCTTAAATGGTGGCCTCCTGAATACAGGGCTTCCTGGGCAAGGCCTGGAAACACGACACTGGAGAGCTTCCTCCTTCTAAGCCTCTGGAAATTCAATGTGCAGGCATCAATTTAGGCGGGCTTATTTCTCCTGGGTCTCCCCTCCTGCACTGCTACGACTCAGACTGGCCAGGGAC
Source organism: Tarsius wallacei (assembly GCA_963574415.1). Taxonomy (NCBI): domain Eukaryota; kingdom Metazoa; phylum Chordata; class Mammalia; order Primates; family Tarsiidae; genus Tarsius; species Tarsius wallacei. The sequence goes on from CAUYQG010278510.1 coordinate 15,418, forward strand.
TCCATTTCTCTTTGGGCCATCTGTCCGCCATGAGGAACGCTAAATAACAAACCACGGGCCATGAGGCATTTTGGTAACTTTCAGTTGGAACCATTGCTGCGGCCCACCCGAGGACGAGCATTCAATCCCCGCCCTCTCCACGGGCAAGCAACACCGACCCACCCACCCGAGTCTCAGCGAGGGGGCCTTTCCGTTACCGACAATACCAATTCTTGAAGCAGCCACTCGACGACACACCCCAGGCTTACCAGATGACCAGAGCAAGGTTTTAAGGGAATGGAGAGGAGTTAAAGGGAGGGCAGAGCGAGCTCACAGAAGAGTTTAGCACCCAACCTAGAGAAAAGTCCAAGGGTGGGGGCACGGCCACCTGGAAAATAAAGCGATGGTCAATGTCGTCCCAGACACACAGACGTGCCTCAGCAGCCCCCGCCTGTCAAACACAAGAGGTGCCATCCCAGGAACTGGGAAGATGGCATCTTACCTCCAGAATCACTCCCTAGGCCTCCCCTCACCTCTGCCCAGCGGCCTGGCTTCACACCCAGATCTGGGATCCGCCAGGCTGGGCCGGGCCTGGACGCTCTCGCAGGCCCAGCCGAAATTACATACCACCCTGGGTCTGAGCTGCAGCCCCGCCGAGCTAATTTCAGTTCCACAAGACCAGGCCTCATCCCCAGGCGGGCTCACAACCCCTAGTCTGGAAAAAAAGAGGCTGCTGGCATTGACAAGTTCAAGGTCGGCCCTCCCAGCCCACCTGCGGGTCCTACGTCCTCCGCCTTCCTTCCAGTCGTCTCCAGGGCATCTGCTGCCCGATTTTCCCTGTCTCTCCTCCGCCTCTCCTCGCCTTCCTCACAAACCAGGGCACTGGGGCTGGCTCAGCCTCCTAAGACCAGCGTCCTCCCAGAGGTCAAGGTCCCTCCTCCCCTCGGGCTCCTGCGGGCGCTTCCCACGCGGTCTGCCCCACCCCGGCCCCCCAAGACCGAGCCTCCTCTCCAGCCTTCGGCCTCCTCGCACCCCAACTCCCCCCCAGCCTCATCTAACTCTGCCATCCCCCGCATCTGTCCCCTGACACCCTAAGCTGGCCTCCTCCTCCCCCGCCGCTAAAGACAGGCGCCCGGCCCTCCCTGTCGCTGACTCCTGCGGGACAGGCCCGACTTTTGCTTTTATAGCCCTGGGTCGCGTCACCAGGGGCATTGCTCAACGGGACGATTCCTCCACCCGCCGCCGCCGGAAAAAAGTCCCTCCCGGGCCCCGCTCCGGGGAACGACGGTGGGGGAAGGGAGGGAGAACGACGGTGGGGGGGAGGGCGTCCCACGGTCTCCCAGGGTGCCCGCCCCCCTGAAATTCCCCATCGTAGCCTTAGCAGAGCTTCATGGGATGAAGGACAGGTCTCAAGGTCACACTTGGGAGGTGGATGCCATGGGGGGAGAGGTCCCCTTTCCTTCTGGTGGGGGAGGGGGTCGCGCGATTCCCCGAGAGAGGGGCAGGGGTGGGGGAGGCGGCAGGCGTGGGGGAGGCGGCAGGGGTGGGGGCGCCCTCCTGAGCGGTCGGGAGGAGGGGGCTGCCAGGGTCGCCCCAGGTCACCCCGCCCCGCAGAGGCCCGAAACAAGGGCCGGCCCAGCGTCTGGAAAATTCCAGGAGGCAGCGGAGGGATCTCTGCAGAGGATGCGTCCCTCCCCCGCCCGCTCCCCGGGGGCGGCGAGAGGGGTGGGGGGGCAGGGCGGCGGGCGCGTGACTCCGGGGGTTCCACCTCGTGCTCGGCCCGTGACGTCACCGCCCGGCGCGCGGGTGGGGGCGGGGCGGCCCGGAGGCCCAGCGGGGCCCGCCCTG
>CAUYQG010278513.1:0-13040 GCA_963574415.1 Tarsius wallacei
TACCAGCTAACAGCATTGTTGTGAGAGGCTGCATTTGGTTTCAGTGAAAAAAATTTGTTTTTAACCCCCATGCCCCATACTCCCTACTTACCCAACCTTGCCCCGAGCAATTTTTTTGTTTGTTTGTTTCCTTGGATGAAAAAAGTCCTCAAAGGGAGACGTTTTGCCCATGTGGAAGAGCCGAAACAGAAAACAGCAGAAGTATTAAAAAGCATCAAAACTGATGAGTTCAGACACTGTTTTGAGCAGTGGAAAAAAACAAAAGCATCTCAATAGGCGTATTGCATCAAGCGGAGAGTACGTAGAAGGTGACTGAAGTTTAAACTTGCAAGAATAAATACACAATTTTTTATAAATAGATTCAGGGATTTGTGGGGGGGAGTCTCTCCTCAGCTATTCTTCCACAAACTGAGTGGTTTACAACACAAATGCATCGTTTTATCATTCTGAAGGTCGCAAGCCCTAACATCAAGGTGTTGGCAGGGTTGCCCGACTGAGGCTCTCAGGTGAGTCCACATCCTGGCCCTCTTCTTTCTAGAAGCTGCCCGCCTTCCTTGCTTTATGGTGGCTTCCTCCAGCTTCAAAGCACGTTCCTCCAGCTTCTGCTGCACACCACCCTTCTGTCTGATTTTCACATCCCTGCCTTCCTCTCATCTGTATCCTTATGATTATCTGGATAATATTCCCATCTTAACATCCTAATCACACCTGCATCATCTCCCATTCCCCCCTTTTATTTTTATTTTGTTATTTTATTTGGCTGTGTTATAACATAGTCACGTGTTCTGGGGAATAGTTTGTGGCCATCTTTGGAGACAATTATTCAGGCTACGATGGGATGTTTAAAACTAACCCCTCTAGTTCAGTGGTTGATTCTGGGATGTGTGACACACATTTCTTTTCGACAAGGGGAAGGGAGTGTGCTGTCTCTGCACAACCGTGAAAATTCTTTTCTAAAAATTCACTTATGAGATGAGAGTGGTTTTGCTTCCGACTTTAAAAAACTTGAAGAATTTCCCATGATGTCAAATAAAATGCAAATACATGCTCAACTAACCATCTACCCGAAGTTTTCCCCATATGGATCCAACTCACTTTGCGTGACTTTTCCATTTAAATCATGCAGTCACTCTGTGGTGCATTTTCTCACCCATGGATCTTTTACTAAAGTTGCTCCCTCAGCCCATTCTTCTAATATGTGGCCAACATCCAGTTCAATTTATTTCATATCAGCCTGGCCAGACCTCATCTCTACAAAAGATAAAAAACTAACCAGGCGTGGTGGCGCAAGCCTGTAGTCCCAGCTACTCAGAAGGCTGAGGAAGGAGGATCACTTGAACCCAAGCTTTTGAGGTTGCAGTCAGCCATGATTGTATCACAGCACTCTAGCTGGGTGACAGAGTGAGACCCCAGTAAAAAAATAAATTATTTCATATCCCACAACCTTCATAAGGGGTTCCCAGATACTTAAATTTAGAATGGCCATTATTAAAATAACTAACAAATGCAAATGATGTTATAGTTATAAAAGAGAGTCATGTTTTTCAAGCTTTAGCAAGTAGGAATATAAATTCCTTCCTTTTCAGATGAAGAAACTTAGTTTCAAAGAAGTTAAGTTACTTGGCAGAAACTGTGACACCCAAATTTAGATTCCTGCTTATTTTCATTTTGATAACTGAAAGAGATCTAGTTTTGACTCTTGACCATTTTTTAGACATCTCTCCTTGATCTTTTCCTCCACACTTTGTTTTTCTTTTATGGTATTTGTCACAGGCTGTTTGGTATCGTAGCCATGTTTACATTTGTTTGAGATTCTGTGGGCTTTGAGAATAGAAACCATGACTATTATTTCAGTATCCCATTTAGGACATAAGAAAAAGAATGAACATTTATTGATCGCCTGCTTTATACTGGGCATTTTTCTCATTTATATTATTTGTACTTCACAATTATTTTGTGAAGGAGGTATTATTCATTTCATGTAATAGATGAGGGCATTGAGATTTAGGAAAATTACATGAACATTTGAAACATACAGCAAGTCTGCATGATACTCAAGCCCATATTCTTTCTCTATGCCTTGCCTCAATAAATTTTTGCTGAGGAGAAACCAATATTACTGTAGTATAACTGTTGTGAAATATGTTTCCCTTAGGGAGATGGTGAGACAAGCGTGGAATGTGCCTTGAGGTAACACTCCAGGAATACATTCTAAATGCCAAAAATCATGGGAAGAGAAAGAAGGGAGAGAGAGTTTTGTGAGTTCACCTTACATTTTGAGTCCATCAAAATACCCTCCCCTGTCAGAAAACTGACACTTAAAGCTAAAGTTTGCTTAGGAAGCATGATTTTACCCTCTGGTAAATAAAAAGTACTGTACGCTCAGTTAGCCAGGAGAAGTGATTTAAGTTTTATTTCTGGATAATAATTGAGTAACACTTTGGAATGTGAGTCCCTGCCAAGTGGACGCCGTTGGTTTCTCACAGCTGTAGTTAGGGATGGCAACAGCTATTTGCTGGGAAAATGATAATGCAATTGAATGTTGTGCTGGACCCAGGGGTGAGATAATTTCTGTTGTGCTGTATCACAAGCTTGCAGTTAGAGCCTGTTTGGTCAGCCTGTGGGTAGAACCCATGTGGTTGATGCTAATTCACAGGATTCAGTTAGAGGAAGGTTTACCTCCACTACGCATTAAAGCAAATGGCGCAGAGATTCAGCCCCAGTCCGTTGGCATTTTCCAGATTCATCACTTACTTTTCAAGCATATAGAATGTGTCCTTCCCCTTGGACTTGTCTACCTGAAATGTTTACACTTCACTCAGTAATCTCACTCCTGGGAACGTATACAAAGGATATGATTTAAAATCAGGCAAGTAGCAATAGGCAAATCTTTGCAACATTATTTATAATCATGAAAAGTTGGAAAAAACCTAAATGTCCAGCAATCAATTAATGCCTAACAAATTATTGCACATTCCCTTAAGGGAATCATTGTGCTGCAATCAAATCATAATTATGAAGACCATTCAATAAACAAATACATGAAACCATGTTGCAACATGGGAAATGTCTGTGATGTACGAATTAGTAAAGACGTTGAAAGCAAGATTAGGTAAGGTGCCCATTTTAGGGTTTAGGATGCAATTCACACATCCTTGTCAGGTCCTTCTGGCCAGGTGTGCTATAAAGTTTAGACTTGTCCACCAGTCCTTCACACCCTCCCATTTTATTACCAGAGGTTTCCATAGGCTTTCCAGCCACTGAGAGATGGTGAAGTCTGGCCTCTTGAGTCATCTCTTCACGTGCTGCTTGAGGCTAAAGCTTGCTAGCTGCAGCTAGAGTATGGTCTTTTCTGGCCATGTCCAGAGGAGGGCAGCTGAGGGGTAGTCAGCGCCAGGAGATTTTAGAGAGAACAACGTGATACTTACTTTCCAGTAACACTTGACAATGAGAACTCTCCAGCAAAATGGAGAGAACCCCTGGTCTCCAAGTTATTCTCATTACCGCACCCGTTATCCCCACAGGACATAAAGATGCCCAGAGCAGCGTGGCTGTGAACATTTCCAGTGCCAATTGCCTTAAGAGCCAGTGTTGGTGGAGAAAGGGGCTAACGTAAAACTGTGGCTCTCTTGGGGAAAAGCTTCTTGGAAACCATACAGTCACATTCTCTCCAGGGGAAAAAAGTAGGCTGCAGGGATTAGTGTTGCTTCTGGAGCAGAGCTGATTGGAAATTGCCAAATACCAAAATAACTCTAAGGGAACTTTTAGGTGGCAGAGATGTAAATATTGTTCTCCAGGATATAGTCGCACTTCCCTGCTCTGGTTCTTACCAGAAAGGCCACATGGAAGTTCTTTTCTAGGCATATAAAATTCTTCCATGGAAAACTATTTCCTGGTGTCATGCTCACTTACGAGAACACATTTATTAGGAGGTTGGGTCCCCAAATGTACTTGTTCATTGTACACTCTTTGGTCACAACTCATACATAGCTCCTTCTTAGAGAGGATAAGAGTTAGTTTTTCCTTGACGTGACACCAATGTTTCCCCTTCTCCTCATCGTCAACTCAGGACAGGCATAGTCTTTTGGTTTTTATTCTGTCATTATTTCATCTGTCACTGCCCTTATCAAAATGAGATTTTTAGGAATCTACAACCATTGGGTGTCGATTGTAGTCAGCCTAACCCACACCTTTCTTCCAAATCTCAGGGATAAAAGGACCGATTTATCTGTTTCTCCTATCTCCTCAAATCTTTGACTACCACATGAAAGTTTGTCCACCCATTCTCCAGAATCTTCATACAGGAGAAGGGGCTGGTTTTGATGAAATGAAAAGATCCTCTTAATTCTTTTATTCAAGAAAAGAAGAAATCCAGACACTTCGCTCCAAGATATCCCTGCCTGCATGGAGAACTATCAACGGAGTTTGGACTGAAAAAGGAAGAAGAAAAGAGAAAGATGGAAAGGAGGAAGAAAAAGGAAAAGAAAAAGATGGTGTGGGGGAAAAAAGAGAAAGGGGAGAAAAAAAAAAGGATGAAGAGAAACACTGCAGGACACGGAGGAGGCCCTGGTTGCAAAAATTATAACTATGAAAGTACCATGCGTATGAAAGAGAATACGGAAAAAGGAAGGCAGCAGATGTGTTAGACTGTTGGGATGAACTTATTTTCTTTTTCATATTTTTAAATTTGTTATTATTTGTACAAGGGAGGATCCCCCCCAAAAAACAGAATTAATTAAATTTATTTATTTATTTATTTATTTTTGAGTTGGAGTCTTACTTTGTTGCCCAGACTGGAGGGCAGTGGCTCACTCCCGGCCTCCGCAGCCTCGACCTGCTGGGCTCCGGCGATCCTTCCGCCTTAGCCTTCCAAGTAGACAGAAGTACAGGCGTGTGCTACCACACCTGCCTAATTTTTTATTTATTGTAGAGCCGAGGTCTCGCCAAGTTGCCCAGGCGGGTCTCGAACCCGTGGGCTCAGGCAATCCACTCGCCTCGGCCTCCCAAAGTGCTGGAATTACAAGCTGAGACATGAAGCCCGGCCCCAGAACTTATTTATAAAAAATTGTGGCCGGGCTCGGTGGCTCAGCCTGTAATCCCGCGCCTTTGGGAGGCTGAGGTGAGTGGATTGCCTGAGCCCGCGGGTTCGAGACCCGCCTAGGCAACTTGGTGAGACCTCATCTCTACAATAAATCAAAAATCAGTCAGTCGTGGTAGTGCATGCCTGTAATTCTGGCTACTTGGAAGGCTGAGGCGGACGGATCGCCGGAGCCCAGCAGGTCGAGGCTGCGGTGGCCGGGAGCGGCCGCTGCACTCCAGTCTGGGCCATGGAGTGAGACTCCAACTCAAAAAAAAAAAAAAAAAAAAATTGTGTATTTATTCTTACATAGTTAAACTTCAGTCACCTTCAAAGTATTCTTTGCTTGATAGAATACACCTATTGAGATGCTTTTTCCACTGCTCAAGATAGTTTTGAACTTGTTAATTTTGATGCCTTTTTGTGATTCTGCCATTTTTTGCCTCACCCCTTCCACATTGGCAAAACATTTCCCTTTGAATGAAACGGATGAAACTTTTCCCCCAGGGAAACAAAAAAAGTCGCTCAGGCTGAAATTGGGTGAAAAGAGAGTGTGGGGTACAGGGTCATGCCATTTTTGGTCAAAAACTGCTGAATATACAGCACAGTATGGGCAGGTGCTTGTCATGGTGGAACCAGTCCCCTGTTTGCCACAAAAAAAATCACTGAAGCCAAGCACAGCCTCTCACAACATCACTGCCTGGTACACTGATGCCAATAGGTTCCCGGAACACTCACGTAGTGGGGAAAGCCTGTACTTCAAGGGGCCCACACTCCAAAAAATTCCAGTTTTTTAGAGGTCCCCCTCATAAAATGGGTTGAAGAAACAGTGCTTGGTAATATAAATTTGAATTCATTTGCTGGAGTGCTCAAAATGGTACATAGGAATATTTGACAGAGAGAATAAAAATCGATATTCCAACCCAACTCTGTCATTTAATTATGTGACAGACAAGTCATTTAACCTCTTTGACACCAAATTCGTACTCATCATGCATTTGAAAAATGAGGCGATCTTTAACAGAAATTGATATTATATTTTCACCAATGACTGTTATGGATAGTCATGATATCTGTTTACATTTCAAGGTGGACAGAGGAATGGGTAGCAAATTTGGTTAGTAGACCACTATGTTTGTTAAAATGGAAATGTGATGAAAAACAAAAACTTAGTTATTTCAGGATGCTGAAAGACAAAACAATTGCCAAAGAGATGCTAAGTGAGGATTTGGTGTGTAGAGAGTAAACAATCAACAAGGCATAATGAATGGTAGAGAATTAAAGGCTAGAGAAACCAAGAAGTCAATTAACAACATCCTATCTAATGTTTAAATAACCGCTGTAGCATCCTAATCGTGTCGCTATTCTGAGCAGTAATTTGCAAATATTGTTCTGAGGAGACCAAGGGGCTCTTCCAAATTGCTCCCTTTAAGGGCGCAAAGGAAGACAAGGAATAGAATAAAAAGAATGAAAAGGAGACCCTTAGCTACACAAATTATGAATGATTTCAATGAGTATAAAAAGGGAGGCCGGGATCGGTGGCTCAGACTGTAATCCCGCACTTTGGGAGGCTGAGGTGAGTGGATTGCCTGAGCCCGCGGGTTCGAGACCCGCCTGGGCAACTTGGCGAGACCTCATCTCGACAATAAATCAAAAAATTATCTGGGCGTGGTAGCGCGCGCCTGTAGTTCTGGCTACTTGGAAGGCTGAGGCGGAAGGATCGCCGGAGCCCAGCAGATCGAGGCTGCGGTGGCCGGGAGCGGGCACTGCACTACAGTCTGGGCGAGAATGAGACTCCAACTCAAAAAAAAAAAAAAGAAAAAAAAAAGGGAAATTCTTCAATGAGAGCAACCCCATTCTTAGCCTTATTATATGTGGGTGGTATTCTGGGGGAAAAAAAGGTCTGGAAAAAAAAGAGTTCCATTACTTTAAAATAGTTTTTTTAAAACCTCTGGCTTGGATTAAGCTTGTACACCTGCATCATTTGTTGAGGCTCCTAGTAAATTTTGGCATCCAAACAGAACAGAATCGTATGACATTACGCATTCAGAGAATGGTGGTCCTACATATAAAATCCTTTAATACTGAACCCAAGAGAGAACTTTCAGTTTTTATCTCTTTTTTTGCAAGTCAGATAACTTGTTTTTCTATACCTGTATGGACCAGTTATTGAATTAAACTGCCCCCGGAAAGAGGTATATTTGGTTGAAGCAGCTCCTGTTAGTTCAGGGCAATGCATGAGAAGGACCTCAGCTGTGGACTGTCAGCAGAAACACTCTTTGTGCTTGGAGACTGAGGGTTTGATCTTTCAAGGGGCCTTGCCACAAAGTATTCACTATAGGCCACTCATCCCTTGCGTCACTTAAGTCCTTTCTTTCACATAACACATTTGCTCCATTTGAGATCGGCTCTTCCAGAGTTCTGGTTGGCCTTTATGCGTGAGGAAATACATAAGAAAAAGGACAGTGAAATCGCAGGGTCTGATTTTCTTTTTTTTTAAAATTTTTATTATGAAGATGTGGGGTACAACTCAGGGTTAGGTATATAAACGTTGATCATGCAGGTACCCTTGTTGATGAGGTGTGCCTCTCCCTCCCCTAGCAGTTTCCCTCAATTGCCAATCACCCCCCCACCCCCCACTGCCCCCGGCAGTTTCCCACTACTGCCAATCGCTTTTGTATAGCATTAATTGTTCAAGGTCCGCTTATGAGTGAAAACATACAGAACTCTGTTCTTTGTTTCTGTGATAAACCACTGAGTATGATCGACTCCAAATCCATTCAAGTTGCTGCAAAGTCCATATATTTGTCCATTTTTCTGTCTCCCAGCTGCACGCGGTGAATCTCTTTACACTCTGCCAAAGAAACCCTCTAATTTTCACATTTGACCTTAAATTAGTGAGTAACCACCCGCAGGCATTTATCATATTTTCCCTCCAGTGCTTTCATTGCGCAAATAACAGCTATCCAGTTTCTTATTTCGTATAGGAACTATCTCTCCTCATCCCCATACACACCTAACTTGTCAAACGTCAGTGATATCACAACAGCCAGCGGCATTTTCTTCCATGGTATCCCTCCCAGTTAACTACTGGTGAAGGTTTTAAGTTCTACTCCTACCAAATCCCAGGGGTTACCAACATGGAGCCTATTACCAGTCATGGGGTCCTCATTGCCAGCCAGACAGACACGAATCCAGTTCCAAAATTTCATTTGTGTCTGCCTCTAAGCATCATTCCTGACACCAGTTGTTGAGAGCCCTGGGAAACAAGCTCTAAGAGATTTGCATGCAAGATGTTTACTGAGGAATGCTCTTGGTAACCACACGTGGAAGGAAGTAAGGAAAGCAAGACCGGGCACAGGGACAAGTTGAACCGTGATGCAGTTCCAACAGAGACTTGAGTTGATCCCACAGGAAAGCCAAGTGCAGATAGTCTTTCAGAGATGTCCCCAAATGAGGCAATTGTAGCCCGCACAACCAGTCATTAGATGTGGGCCACCCTGATAGTGGAGCAAGACTTCTAACTTCCCCTTTCAGTAAACAGCTGTGCTCAGAGGATTGTTGAGCTGGGAGCCATTAGTAGCCATCAATCCCAGCAGCTGGGGGAATGAGTGATTTCTTTTTCATTGAGGGGATTCAGGTGCCCCGTAACATTATCAATGATAGCATGCACCTCATACTTGCATTTTTCTAAAAGAGTGCCATGAGTGACCTAAGTTTCTATGTTCTCATCCAGTTAGGAGACAAAGAGATGGCAGTATAATGAAAAAAAATCCTCCCAGTACACTGAGAAATAGATAAATCTTTCTGGACTTAACTACGGCCTTTCGGTCAAAGAGGTGTATCAAGAAAGTGAGAGAGGTTTGAGAAAATAAGGTTCAAAAATAGTATTTTTCAAGAATGCTTATTCTAAAACCCTAAGAGGATGAGGAGTTAAAGGTCAATACAGGATGGAAGGGTTCTGTCATTAAAATGAGTAATTAGGAATTTCAGCCAATGGGAAAATTACTGATAGTGGAGAGTGAACAACCTAGTAGATTATTACTTGGTAAATTATAGGACATTCTTTTTTGAAGATTTTCAAAATCTAGAGTATATTCTTATTTTGGTTTTAAGTCTACTCAATAAATTGAATAAGGTATTACCTAGGCATTTAAAGATACGATATGACTTAACATGCTCCCCTGCATTTAACATGTAATCAGTTTATTTCCCACACACTCTAGAATATGTATGATGACGATTCTTCCATTGGATCTAAAGGTACCTTATAGAGTTAATTAAAATGAAAAGGCTTTGAATGCACAACAAATTGGTAACTGTTCCTCAGTTAATTGTGCCCTCAATTGATTATATCCTGCGGTATTTGAGAGTTACACACTCGTGTGTGCATGGCTTGGGGAATAGCATAAAGCAGTAATGTTCCAAGAACTCTGCCCAAAATATCATCTTCAAATGTTGCCAGATCTTTTAAGAAAAAGAGATACTAATACAAGCATGACAGGTTTTCACAATTAGTATACAAGATCACCTATTGCTAATTAACCTGTCACTTCAGAAAAAGTTATCTTCCTGTGAATTTTTCTTATCAGATGAAATCTGATTTCTACCTCTGGTAAATATTTAGTAAATGCCTACTGGTGTTATGCAAAATATCTTATAACCTTAAATTGTCCTCTTAAGCAAATGCTTCAGACTTTTTTGTTTTCATTTTGCATTTTGTTCTCCTAGAAATATCTTTTCTAATATCTCTACTAGTGACAATAATTAAAATAACATCAACAAAGAACAAAAGTCAAAAGTTTCCCGTAGTTACCTTAAGATAGTCCAGCCTGGCAACATAGCGAGGCCTCTCATCTCTACAAAAATCCAAAAATTAGCCGGGTGTGTTGGCACATGCCTGTCGTCCCACCTACTCAGGAAGCCGAGGCAGAAGGATAGCCTGAGCCCAGGAAGTCAAGTGTGCAGTGAGCCACAATCGCATCACCGCACTCCAGTCTGGGTGTTAGAATAAGACCTCGACTCAATAATAATAATAATAATAAGGTAGAAGGGAAGTGTAACGTTCCCCTCCAATATTTAATGAAACACATGTGTACACACACTCAGATACATCAAGATTTTCCCCCAATGTCCTGAATAATATGCTGTAATTATTGAAATAAGTCAACCTTCTAGAAACAGAAATCCAGTCATTAACTCAAATCCTCACAAAAGAATTGCACAACTGTAATTCCAACAACTGTCACTGCCTGAGGCTAATTTACTAAAATCGTGTGTAGGAAATAATTGGTAAGCTGAAAAATGAAATACTAAAATCTTCAGGAAACAACTAATAACCTTCCTGAGTACCTTTTTTCTGGTTATTTGCATAAAAGAGACGCTGAAGACAAATCAAAATGCAATAAGATTCTTGGTCAGAAAGAGGTGGTAGAGTGTTTAAAGCCACAAAATCTAAACACAGTGGACATCTGTTTTATCGGAACCATCCTCTCGGTCCAAAGAGTTATCCCACAGCCCTAGAAGAGGCCACAGGCCCCAGGCCTGGTCAATCACAGTATCCACTCATTCTAGCCAGACCATTGAAAAGCTCAATCTAGAACAAATTCCTGACCTCCTGGGGACATCTGATTCTAACCATGGTTGAAGTTAGGCCAGTACGTCCGTGAACTAGAGACCTCTTGACAATTGCACAACAATTGCCTTGTAGACATTCATGTCATAGATTACGTTCCTTTGGTCTTCTAGTTCTAGAACTGACAGATTTCTATCAAAAAGACTCATGTCAATGCTTTCTAGGGCACGCATTTCTCAAACTCTCAGCTACATCTGGAAGCTGCTTTCACAAAGGTGATTTGCATACAGGTTGGAACGATGGCTACGACGTGACTCCAACTTAAAATGTGCTTGTTCTGAATAAAGAATCTTCTCGGCCTCTTAAGAATTTACCCAGTGTAATTAGATACACCCTGATTCATCCAAATACTATCCAAAGGCTAAATATCTGTGGCTTTAATTGAAAAAGCTCATTCACTTTAAATACAGCTGAAGTTATTGAGGGGAAAAAAAACCTCAGTAGAAATACTCTCATAGACTGTCTAGCAAGACTCAAAAGGAAAGGTTTGTGTATTCTAAACCAATTCATCTTGACGTTGTCTACATCATTCCACTGACTCTGGATCTGAGTCTAAGTGCTTTGAAAAGAAAACATAGGCAGGCACGCTAGCTGTATCTTCTTCACTTGTGAGATATTCAATAGACTTTCGTACTTTAAACTAAATCATTTTCCTGGGTAACCAAAAAGTAGATGAGAGGAAATTTCCCTTTAGAAAAGTTTTCCAGACAACACATTAAGAAGGTATAATACAATGAGAAGATTACTTTTTTGCAACCCCTGATGAATCGGGACTTCTAGGTGGTGATTATGAAAAACTCCTGTATTGCTCACAACCTGAAGTAAGCATTTACCACTATAGTAGTCTTGTTTCAGAATGTGGCTAATCAAGCCTCTAGATCAGGGTTTTAACCCCAACACTGTTGATATTTGGGGCTAGATGGGTCTTTGCTGTAATGAGTGACCCCAAGACAATCTCTTGCCTTCTCCAATGTTGAGTAGGATCTCTGGTTTCTACCTACCAAAAGCTAGTATCATCCCTGTGTTGTGAAAACCAAAAATGTCTCCAGGCATTGCCAAGTGTCTCCTGTGGGGAGGGAGGTAGAAGAGGGGGAGTGAAATCACCTCCTGTTGAGACTTACTGCGCTAGATTCAAATACCAAGTCACAAGAAATGCATAGGGGAGGAAGACATGCTACATGACAGTGTGGAATTGTGATCAACAGTATTGGCACCATGAGGAAATTCTTTTTTTTTAATTTTTTTTTAGTTGGAGTCTCACTCTGTTGCCCAGGCTGGAGTGCCGTGGCACACTCATTGCCACTCCAGCGTTGATCTGCTGGGCTCCTGTGATCCCTCCACCTCAGCCTTCCAAGTAGCCGGAATTACAGGCATGCACTACCACACCCAGCTACTTTTTAAATCTGTTGTAGAGATGAGGTCTTGCAAAGTTGTCCAGGCTGGTCTTGAACCTGCGGGCTCAAGCCATCCACTTGCCTCGGCCTCCTAAAGTGCTGGGATTACAGGCTGAGCCACCGAGCCTGGCCACCATGAAGAAATTCTAAAGGATATACAATTTTTCTGGGTGCTTGCAAGGAAAAAAGAAAACAGAGATATGAAAGGAAGACCCCTAAGTTAAATCCCATTTCACTTAAGACCTCATTTGGATTTTGGTTGAAATGGACGATAAAAACAACAAGAAATAAATCATTTGAACACTTACAATATTTGATCATTTTAAGGAATTATGGCTAATTTTTAGGTCTGAGGATGCTGTAATTATGTTTTCATTTAAAAAGCCCTTATCTTTTGGAGCTACATATAGAATTATTCACATATGAAATGAAAGGATGTCCAGGATTTGCTTTAAAATAATACAAAAGTGGGGGAAATGGTTGGGAGAAGAAATCGCACAGACCGGTCATGAGTAGGTCATCTTAAAACGTGGATAATGGATGCCTGATGCACTTCTGCTTATATTTCTACAAGTTTGGGGTTTTGTTTTTGTTTTTGTTTTGAGTTGGGGTCTCACTCTGTAGCCCAGGCTGGACCTCCACACCCTCGTCCAGCTGGGCTCAGACGATCCTTCTGTCTCAACCTCTTGAGTAGCCAGGATCACAAGTGCGCTTCACCATGCCCTGCTAGTTTTTAGATTTTTTTGTAGAGACAAAGTTACCCAGGCTGGTCTTGAACTCCTGGGCTCAAGCAATTCCCCTGCTTCAGCCTCCCAAAGTACTGGGACTATAGGCATGAACTTGACCCTTAAAAAAAAAGAATTTCATGATACAAATTTAAAATAAAAATAAAAATAAATGTGGCACATATACACAATGGAATATTACACAGCCA
>CAUYQG010278517.1:0-19625 GCA_963574415.1 Tarsius wallacei
TCTGACCATGAGCAACACATTTGAAAACTGAGACTGGGCTCGGTGGCTCAGCCTGTAATCCCAGCACTATGGGAGGCCGAGGCAAGTGGATTGCCTGAACCTGCGGGTTCAAGACCAGCCGGGGCAACTTGGCAAAACCGCATATCTACAATAAAAAATAAAAAATAGCCAGGCACGGTAGCACGTGTCTGTAGTTCTGGCTACTCAGAAGGCTAAGGTGGAAGCATCGCTGGAGCCTAGAAGTTCAATGCTGGGGTGGCCATGAGCGTGCATGTCACTGTACTCCAGCCTGGGTGAAGGAGTGAGACCCAAACAAAAAAAAAAAAAAAAAAAAAAAGAAAGAAGACTGATAGGGGTACCGAAAATGGACCATGCTCTAAAGCAGTTCCTCAACCTCACTATAGACATTTTAGGCCAGATAATTATTTGTTGGGGCGGGGGAAGCTATTCAGCATCATCCCCTAGCCTCTACTTACTAGATGCCAGTAACACATACCCACCCACCCACCTTGTGATAACCAACAATGTCTCCAGACATTTCCAAAGTCCAATGGGGGGCCAAAATCACTCCCAGCTGCAAACTATTGCTCTAACGGAATAGTTTTAAAAAGATAAGCCATGGTGCCACGTGTCTGTAGTTCCAGCCACTTGGAAGGCTGAGGCAGAAGGATCACCTGAGCCCAGCAGGTCGAGGCTGCGGTGGCCATGAGCGTGCCACTGTACTCCAGCCTGGGAGACAGAGTGAGACTCTGACCCAAAAAATAAAATAAAAAATAGAAAGATAAGCTTTGCCCCCTGTAAATCTGAATAGGATGGAAATTCGTGCTCTTTAAGATAGGTTGGGAGAGCCCCCTCACAAAAATAAATAAATAAATAATAAAAATTATCTGACCCCAAATGTCAATAGTACTAAGGTTGAGAAAACTGTTCTAAAAATAAACAGAAACAGTCAGGGTACAGTGGCTCATACCTGTAATCCCAGCACTTTGGGAAGCTGAGGTGGGAGGATTGCTTGAGCCTAGGAGTTCAAGACCAGTCTAGGCAACATAGTGAGACCTCGTTTCTACAAAAAATAAAAAGTGAGCAGGGTGTGGTGGCAAGCACCTGTAGCCTGTAGTCCCAGCTACCTTGAAGGCTGAGATGGAAGAATCGCCTGAGCCAGGAGGTCAAGGCTGCAGTGAACCCTCATCATGCACTCCAGCCTGGGCAACAGAGTGAGACCCTACTCAAAAACAAAGCAGAAACTGTCACCCCATGCAACGGAGTGTGACATGGGATCCACAGGGTGTGATACTGAGATGCAGCCAGTGAACTCAGGGATTTGATTTGCCACACCCACTCCCATTGCTTTGAAAAGGCAAAAACAGACAACATACAGTGTTGGAAAACAAACCGAACTGGCTGACTGCAAAATTCAACAACGATAATGAGGTACCTCTTATCAAGAGTTGGTCTTTTAAACCGGAAGTATCTGAACAAAGGAAGCCAGTTTTCTGGGGCCCCCCAGTTCTTTCAGTACACCCGATCTCCTTACTCCAGTTGCCACATTTTGACTTTGTGGTTTGTTTTGCTCTGATTCCCCCTGGAAAAGGACCCCCAAATGCCCTCAAACTCCCCAGGGTGCTAGAAAAGTTCAACTTTGAAAGAGATGCTTAAAAAAAAAATGTTGGCTTTGGATGAGCAGCTCAGAAGGATGTTAATTCATTCAAGGGTAAAGAAAAAAGTGCTTCTTAGCACTCTCAGAACTAAAAATCACCAACTCTAATGTATGGTGGAATGAAACAAATGTCATGCAAGGTTCATGTGCACTAATGTGGGCACAGGCACACAGGAGGAAGAGAATGAGGTAGAAAGAACGTTGAGAAAGGAGATATCATCTCAGCTGGAAGAGGTTAAGTAGGGGAAAGTCAAGCAGGATATTCAGGACCACAAGAAAGGCAAGGGCTAAAAGACCAAGTGTGAACAGGCATGATAGAGGAATGGCAGTTTAAGTCTTTAGGGAATGAAAGGATGGAGAGGAAGATGAGGCTGAGGTGGGAGATAGGGCGGGGCATTCAGTAGCCAACGCAGAGTTGTAGAAGGGTTCTGAAATGATGCAGTCTGGCTCCAGAAAGAGACTAGAAACAGGGAAACCCTTAGAAGACCTCTGAAGTAACCCAGAGACCAGCTGACAAAGTCAGAAAGAAAGTTAATGAGAAGGAATCCAGGACTCTCAGCCAGAATAGCCAGAGGCTACTGGTACCACTGTTCAAAACAACAAGAGATCTAGTTTGTGGACATGCTGGGTGGGGGTGCTACCAACATCCATGACACAGGCACAGGCCAGAAGCCCCTAATGTTCCTCAGAGGCAGATGAGTTTGTGGTCAAGATCATAGTGATCTGGAGCCAAATGCATGGCTTCAATTCCCAGCTCTTCCAGAAAAGCTAGTGACCTCGGACAAGTTACTCTGAGCCTCAGCTGCCCACCAGTAAAACAAAGATGTTGATGACAATCATACTTACCTCATGGGGTTGTTGTGAATGTTAATAAGCTAACACACGAATAGAGCTTAAAACAGTCCCAGGTACATAGTATACGTGCAGTGTCTGTTCTTGAGTTCCAAAGTGTCAACTGGCAAAAATGAGCAAATAACCCTTCTCTCCTCCCAATGCCACACAAGACTGGACTTGTCCAGGAGGAGACAAGTGATCCCACTGGGCAGGTAAGTCCAAACCTTCCATGTCCTCAGACTACAACCCAAAGTATGTAAAATGGTAATACAAGGACATCTCAGAAGAGTCCAAACCAAAAGTCCTCATCTAAAGATTTTAAAATTAAACACAATCTTCATCTTTTTCTCCTAATGCATTCTTCCAGCAGCAACTCAGAAAGATGGGCCCAAGATAGTCTCTGATTATTTTCCTACTTCATATCTAATTGCAGTTGGAATCCAACAACTTTGCTCACCTAAATGGGGAATCTTAGTCCCAGGTTCTGACACCTATTAAGTTCCAGGCCTGATTCAATTCTGCCCCCATTGGTAATTTAGAGGAAATACACTTCACAGGCCGAAAGGGTAGAGAAAAGAAGCCCACAGGATGACAATCTCATTGATGATCTCCACTGTTGACTTAGTCACCTCAACTCCATAAAGCAGACAAGCTTGCTGCTATCATCTGCATTTCACAAAAAGAAACGGGCTGTCCAAAGAGGCTTTAGGTCCTGTGGTGAATAAACCACAAGACGAGAATCAGAACTCATTTCCAGACACCCTGGCTAATTATTTTTCCACTCTGGTAACAGAGAGATGCCCCCCCAATCCAAAATGGAGAGTGGTACAACCACACCCGGGTTCCAGTCCTAGTGTCTTCTTCTGGATTGGAGCAGAGTACATTTATAGGAAGATCTAAATGTCCTGGGGTGATACCCAACTGAAAAGACCTCCCTGAGATTAATGATCCTTCCCTTTGTATTTTAGGACTTGCCAAGAGATGACAGTCTTCACCAAGAGTTAACTCATTTCTTGGAAGTTGAGAAGTTGCCAAGATCCTGCCAGCTCAAAGACACGTTTTTAAATAAACCGAATTTAAGTGCAGTGCCACAGCCCAGGAACGAGTTAACAGCCGTCCCAAACACCGCAGAACTTGAGTCAAACCAACCGCCCTCTGCTCCCTTCTCCAGTCTGAAGCTGGGCACTGTCACGCTTTTTTGGTGGGTCAGCTGCCGTCGCCACACCAAGGTGCCTAAGGACCACCAGAATGGGAATAGGCGCAGGCTGCCCCACAGAACGATCAGGAGATTTTCCCAAAAATGTGTTCCCACAGACACTGAAATTTCAAGTATGTAATTGAACAACGCTCAATCATTGCCTCGCAGCTCTAAAACAAGCCACAACCCCTCCCAAAGCCTCCCCAGCTCAGCCCTTCCCTCCAATCCCAGCCAAGGCTCCGGCCGGAGACGATCCCTTAATCCCGGGCATTTCAGAAACTCAATTCTGAGAGCGCCCCGGGCCCAGCCCTGCCTCATCTCCCCACCCCCATACCCCGAGGCGGGGAGTGTGAGGTTCCCAGCAGGGCCGGAGGCTCTTTCTTATGTAAATGACCCGGCCGGGGTGAGCGCCCGGGCGTGGGGGGCTACTGAGAGCGAGGTGGGCACCGGCAGGTCGGGGCCTAGGGCAAGAAAAATCTCATTTTCGGAACGACAAAAGTCTCGAGGAAGCCGGGAATGGGGAGCTGGTCCTCTCCGAGTAACTTTCAGCAGCAAACCAGAAAGTAACAACCAGCGTCCTCCCCCGCTCGGAGGCAGGCCCTGAGGACACGAGGCGGGGCGGCCCCGAGGCACATGGGACCCGGGGCGGGGTGGGGGAGTCGGTGGGGGAGGCGGCGGTAGATGTACGCCCCTCGCGGAGCCTCAGTTCCGGGAGCCACAGTTCCGGGGAGGGGGCGCGGCGGGCGGAGTTCCTCTGACTCCTTTCCTGCTCCTTCCCCGGCCAGCTTCTCCCCAAGCCCACCCCCGGGGGCCGCGGGGACCAGGAAGGGGAACGTCTAGTCTCCTAAACGCGGTCCTTACGCGCCGGAGGCCCCTGGCAGCCCCACGCGGCGGCGGAGCCTCCTCTCCCAGCTACGATTCTCCCCACGTGCTCTCGCCGGAACTCTTGCTGCCAAAGGGGGCTCCTCCCACGTGGGCCCAGCGACCCCTGACTACGTGCCGGGCGACCCGCCCCTCCAGGAACAAGAAAAAAAGGGGTTGGGGAGAGCGCGTGGGCGCGCGCAGCACGGCGGGGAGGGGAGGCCGCGCGGTGCGCGAGCCCCGGCGCCCCGCACGCGCGCACACGCCCGCCGATGCCTAGCGGACGTGGCTCTTCGCGCCCAGGAGTTTCCCGGCAGCCCGGACTTTTCAGCGCCCTGGCCCGGAATAGGGAGGAGGTGGGTCCCCGCAGGGTCGAGGACTGTTCAGGGACCGCGCAGCTTTGTCGGAAGCGAGCCCGCCGCCCTGCCCGCGCCTACTTGCCTTCTGCACTTGGTCATGGTTGAGCTCCGTGAAGAAGTAGGCGAGCAGATGCGAGGCGATCATCCTGCCGCGGCCCGACGGCGCCGAGCGGGGAAACCGAGGCGGGTGTGCGTGCGGAGAGGCGGGGTGCGGTGAGACCGCTTCGTACCTGGGCACGGCGGCCGGGCCGCGAGCGGACAGTCCCGGGGGCACACAAAGAAGGCTCACGGCGAGGGCGCGCCCGGCTGCGGGGCCCTGGAGATGGGATTTTGGAGCCGCAAGTGCTAGAGGGCGCCTAAGTGTCACTCTCGGCGACGTGTCCAGTTGTCCCACGCCAAGGCGCTAACTTCAGTCACGGGAACACCGCGGCTCAACTTGAGAAGGAGAGCGGCCCGGCTCCACGAGGGCGATTGGACCTCTCGGGCTCACGCGCGCGTAGTGCCCGCCCGCGGACTTCTCAGCCGGATGACACGACGCTGCGAGCGGCAGCCGGGGACTCCTGTGCCGGAGTTTCGTGCAACAATGTGGCTTTCTGAGGGGCTGCCGGCTCGGGGGCCGCCTGTCGGTGACGTGCGCACGCCCATTGGCTGCGCGGGGAGGGTGTGTGCGCCCGCGGGCCGCCCGCCGCCGCGGCGCAGCCAATCGACGCGCACGGCTCGCGGGCGCGGCCGCTCCGACACCCGAGCCGGCGGGCTGGGGAGGCGCGCCGGGGCGGGGGGCGGGGCCCGGCGCCGGGGATGGGACGTGTGGTCCGTGGCGAGAGGCTCCGGCGGAAAGGCGCATGAGCCACCGCCGCGTCAGGCTCGGCTATGGGTGGGGGGCGCGTGATCGCGGCCCCGGGGTGCAGGGCGACCGGAAAAACGGGTCACTACACCAGCACACGCCCTGTGCGGAGAGAGATACCGTCTGGTATCTCAGGATCATGTGAAGGGCTCCCACCACCCGGGTCACACGTCTGAAGCATCCAAGGTCTTACCTATTGTGGCACTGTCGGTCCGCGCGGCGCTGATGGACAGTGAGCCGCTTTGGCTGCTGCTTGCTCTGTACCAGGCGATGCAAGAATCGGCCCCACCTTCCCACCGATGATATAGGATGTGAGTTTTACTAACCTCGTTTTACAGATGAGGAAGCTGAAGCACAGGGTCCAAGGTCACACAACTAATACATAGCAGATGGGGAGAGGAATCCGTATCCATCTGACTTTGAGGCCCTGTTCTCTTCCCTATTATCCTATCTTGCCTCTCTAAGAGCCAGGAAAGTAGACGGCGGGAAGTAAGAACATTGTCTGCAGCTCCGGGACTGATAATGTGGGGGGAAGTGGGTGGATGGTAAATGTGTGGTTGGGATAGGGTGAGGTGGCTTACCGATGCTGAAAGGAGTGGGAGCCCCAGCCACAGCTAATGCCTGCCACCAGACTCCAAATGTATACGTCTGTGGTGGGAGCTGGCAAGAATTAAATACTGGCTTCAGCAGACATGACATTGGTGCTGGTGGAGAATGGCAAACCTGGGCTGGAAAAGTGACAGTGGAGAAAAGATGAAGGTCTGCGTGTTCTACTGAGGAGTTCCTCTTTCTCTCAAACTGTGAGGTGCTGTCTGAGGTGTATAGACTTAATAAGTAATCAGTGCTCACTGTTGAGAAGTAAGTACTTGTATATGGATAAACAGGAAAAAAATCCACGATCCAGCTTCTCAGCAAAACTTCCTTTTTTTCCTCCTTCTTGCTCTTGTTCTTGTTCTTCTTGTTTGTTTGTTTGTTTGTTTTAGGAAAAAACAGAGTCTTGCTCTGTTGCTCAGGCTGGTCTTCAACTCCTGGGTTCAATAATCCTCCGCCTCAGCCTCCCGAGTAGCTGGGACTACAGGTGTGTGCCACCACACTGGGCTGAGCAAAACTTCGTGAAAGCTATGTACCCTGCCAAATACACATCCTCACCCCTCCCCTGTACTTATCAGAATTGGGCCCAAACTGCTTTTGTCATAGTCACCATAATGGCCTACATGTTGCCAAATCTTGTGTTCTCTTCCCTGCCCTTGTCTTGTCTGCCTCTCAGGGTTGTTGGAGACAGTTAATCACATCCTCCATCTGGACACACCTTTCTGGCTCAGTGAGAGCACGGATGGTCTGCTCTGCCGGTTTCCCACTTAACCTCACTCCCCAGCCTCCTCAGCCAATGTTTTCTCTATTGCTAAACAGCTGGGTATTCTGGGGCTGCCCTCACTGCCTTCTCTGAACTAGTTACATTCTCTCCCTGGGGGAGACGATTATATCATCATTGTGCTAATGACCCACAGAAGTAAATCTATAGCGAGGACCTCTCCAGAGCTACAGATGTATTTCTCCAGCTGCCATTTGTCATCGCCATTGAAGTGACCAGCATCTCACACTTCATATGTCCAAAGCTGAACTCAACTTTTCTTCCCAAATCCTTTCCTTTCCCATCTGTCTCAGCAAATGGCATCGCCAGCTACCCTAAGGCATCCTTGATTTCTTCCTGCCACTCACCTGCACATCCCATCAATCCATCAGCAGGCAGTCAATTCCACCTCTAAACTCTGTATCTAATCACTTACTTCCCTCCCTGTCCTTGGAACCTCCTATCTAAGTCACCAACACCTGGACCACAGCCAGTGCCACATCATCTTACCTTGTGCCCCTGCTTTCATTCTTGCCTACTTTCACACTGACCCTCATAATCTCGTCTTCATTCAGGAGCCAGAGTGACTTGTTTAAAATCTAAACCAAACTGCAGGCGGGCAGGGAGACGGGATTGGCAGTAGCGGGAGTCTGCCTGGGAAGGGGGGGCACACTCATCAACAAGGGTACCTGCATAATGAACATTTGTAGACCTAACCCTGGATTGTACCCCACATCTTTAAAATTAAAAATTAAAAGTTAAAAATAAAATAAAATATAAGCCAGACTATATCTTTCACTAGCTCAGTCATTTTTTTTCCAGTCATTCGATGGCCTCCAATCTTAAAGTAAAATTCAAACTCCTAGCAGTGACCACTAAGGCTTTATGACATGACCCTTGCCTCCCTCTCTGCCCCATCCAAGTGAGATTGCCCCCAGTACACTGCTTGGCATTCACAGCGGTGTGCATTCCTAAAAAGTGCCAACCTTTTTCCAACCCAAGGGCCTTTGCTCTTCCTTGTCCTTCTATCTGAAATGTTCTTCTCCAGACCTAGCTGACTCTCTTCCCTGAGTTGTAACCCAGATATCGCCTTCTCAGAGGGCTTTCCCCTGACTAGGTTATCTCACATTGTGCCCTGAGTCACTATCACTTAGCCCTGATTGACTTCCTATTTATTTTCTGTACATTTGTTTGATTGTGAGCCACTAGAGAGCAGGGTCTGTGTCTGTGTCTGAGTTGTTCCCTCACATTTGCCTCACACACACATGGTAGGCATGTGATAAACATTTATTGCATAAATCAATAGAAGAAATCCTAGAGACGATTGTTCACATTTTGTATAACAATACACACATACAGAGTTTATAGTTTTATCTATTATTTCCCAAATCTTTCCACCTCTTGGAGAGGTGTTAGATGGTCTACCCTAGTTCACACACCCAATATCTCTCACCTGATTGCAAAAACCTCATAACTAGGCTTCCCTCTTTGGGTATAGATACACCACCAGTATATAGACTTAAATATCCAACAAAGATTCTTAAAGCTGGAAGAGATGCAATCGGATTTGCTTTTTTAGAGCAATAACTGGTGAAGAAAGTTAGAGACCAGAAGAGACAGAAACTATAAGGTAAGACTAGGGCCAAAACTGACATGAGAGTAGAAAAGGGAGTAGGGCTATGGGTCTAGATGTTGTGAAGTCTGAGATAGAATTGATGGCTTTGGCTGGGATGGGGGATGAAGAGGAGGATGCCTGCTGCTTAAAGATACATGGAAATTCAATAGCCTGGTGCAGCAAAAGCATTGTCCCCAGGCAGATGGGACCACAGACAGCGGAGTAGGTTAGCTATGATCCCTTCTCTACACACTAATTTTAGTGCCTCTTCTCTGCTCTCCTCTCTGGTTCTATTTCACACGGACCAGATAATAATCATAAGGTGTTTTTAAGTGCATGTTATCTCTTACGAAGTTCCCAATGATCCCAGCAGGTGATTAGAGTAGGTATTTTTATAAACCCCAGTTAATACATGACAAACTAAGAGGTGGTTGTCCACACAAGGCTCAGACTGGTTTCTTTGACTTCTGGCTCCAAACCCCATTCCTGGAATTTATTATTTGTTAATTCTCAGATTCCCTCTCTCTCTCTCTCTCTCTCTCTCTCCCCGTCTCTCTCTCTCTCTCTCTCTCCCTCCCTCACACACACACACACACACACACACACACACAATGTTAAAGAGTGATAAGATGGCCATGAAATTTATATTCTACAGCCCCAGGAAGGAAATCAATTAGCAAATATTTATTAAACTCTTAGGATGTTCAGGACACTCTACTCAGAATGAAATACAAAAAGAAATGCTAAAAGAAAAATAAAATGTGGTTTTTGCCCCGAGGGCAAAAACTGTTGCGTTAAAGATATAAAACTAATATTGTACAGTAGAAAAGTCTATCGTTAAGTACCAAATGTGTCTGTGTCCTTATACATGATGGAGGTTTGGAGGAGGAAGAGACAGAGCCACAAGCCAAAGTCAACCAGGGTGGTCTGACAGATGCAAATGCCAGCTCTCTGGTTCTACATCAGGCTGGTCCCACATGGGACGGACCTGAGCCTGGCCATTGGATTTCAAGGAGTTGTCCTGGGAAGAGACCACTTTGCCAAATGACCTCTGACTGCCAAATATTCCTTTTTCTAATTAGGATTTCTCAAGATCTGCCCTTAATGTAAATACTCACTACTCTTTGCATCCTGTTATCTTTAATATTGAGCCCTAATGGTCTGGATAATCTCTTGTGTTTCATAGTTCAATTATAACATATGGATTTGAGGGATTAGAAAAGAAAGGCAGCGGGCTCGGTGGCTCAGCCTGTAATCCTGCACTTTGGGAAACTGAGGTGAGTGGATTGCCTGAGCCCACGGGTTCGAGACCCGCCTGGGCAACTTGGCGAGACCTCATCTCTACAATAAATTTTTTAAAAAAACTAGCCGGGTGTGGTAGCGCGCACCTGTAGTTCCAGCTACTTGGAAGGCTGAGGCGGAAGGATCGCCGGAGCCCAGCAGGTCGATGCTGCAGTGGCCAGGAGCGGCCACTGCACTCATGTCGGGGCGACAGAGTGAGATTCCAACTCAAAAAAAAAAAAAAAAACCAAAACAAATAACATATGGATTTGAGGGATTAGAAAAGAAAGGCAGCAGGCTCGGTGGCTCAGCCTGTAATCCCGCGCTTTGGGAGGCTGAGATGAGTGGATTACCTGAGCCCGCGGGTTCGAGACCCGCCTGGGCAGGCGAGACCTCATCTCTACAATAAATTTTTAAAAATAGCCGGGCGTGGTAGCGCTTGCCTGTAATTCCAGCAGCTTGGAAGGCTGAGGTGGAAGGATTGCCGGAGCCCAGCAGGTCGAGGCTGCGGTGGCCGGGAACAGCCACTGCACTCCAGTCTGGGTGACAGTGAGACTCCAACTCAACCAAAAAAAAAAAAAAAAGGAAAAGAAAGGCATTGAAAAGTCATTTTTAAAAAATGGAAGTCACCAGGATACACAACAACCCCGTTTTATCTGTCAGAGTTGCAAACAAAACCCATTCAAGCTAGTTTACACCAAAAAATGAGTGTATTGAAGAATACTGAGTCCCTTGCAGGATCTTCGGGAAAGCCAGAGAATCCAGCCAAGAATGATGGGCAAGTCACACCACCAGACTCTGCCATTGGAAATGCTATTGCCGTGGCCACTGAGCTGGCATCTCTGCCCACACTCCTGACATGGGATACTACAACCAGGATGCACCACAGCCACCTTTGACAGCTGAAAGTCTGTCTCTCAGCACCCTTGATAGAAGAAATTCTGCATACCACCTCCTTCTTCATGGTATTTACTCCCAAATTGACATTTTACAGCTGATTGGCAGAGCTTAGGTCGCATGTCCCTGCCCTAGCTGCAAGGGAAGCTGGGAAAGTAGGCCCAGGGAGTAAGGATTCATAACATGGAAAAGTCCCAAACATGAAAGATATTCCAAAGTGCCAGAAATCCCAAACCTTGACAAACATTCACCACACCCAACTGTCACTGAATGTGCTATGTTGCAAAGCTTAAAATGCTTTTAGACTTTCTAAAATCCAAATACATCAAAAGATTGAAAAATAGGATAGCTGTACTCGATGGAAGTTAAATTAGGGGGAAGTAATTCGTAGACAAATTGACTCCAGGAAAACTAACTATAAATGAATTGACATGAAGCTGGATGATTCATCCTCTCCACAATACAAGCTGTAATCCAGCACCTGTTCACAGAAGCATTCAGTGTCACAGCAGATAAGGAAAAAGGCCACTATGAAATATTGCAAATTTGAGGGTTGTCATGTCTGATCCTCTCATGGATGGGCATAAGGTCATGGGTATACTCCTTGAACAGTTCACATGAGAAGGGCATGGTGGCACATTGAGTCTGGCGTAGGAACACTGTGTGGTCTGGGGCCTTTCTGGGCCCTGGTTTCTTCATCTTCAGAGTAAATATCAGGAGATGGAATGTGCATCTTTAGTTCAGAGCCTGGTACCTAGTAGATCCTGAATACCAGTTTTCTAAACACATTGCCCATAATATCAAGGTTTAACATCTAAACAATAAGAACACAGTGGCAAGAACGACAAATGTAAAGTCTTGGGGACAAGGGAGAGACTAGATTGTTCCAAATGGAAATGCAGTGTTCTGGTCTAGAGAAAGGATTTCAGTGGGTAATGGCAGGAAGGAAACTGGGCAAGTAGACAGGGCTCAATGCAAAGAAAAGGGGGTAATGAAAAAGCACAGTGGAATGGAAAAGATGAGAAGTTGAGAGTAAAGATACCTGAATCCACTAAAAATATAAAATTAAAAAGTGACAAAAAAGTATGCCCAGGCTACACGCCAGTTCAACTTACATGCACAAAAGACATGCACTTAAAGACATAGCGCCTGGCCTGGAAGCAATATGGAGGACAGATTGGTTGGGAGTGAAACAAGAGTCCTGAGAGAAGATGCTGAAGGTCTCTACTAGACTTGTGGCCAAAGGACAGCGAAGAGGGGAAAGAAGTGAGAAAAATGTAAGAGGAAGCCTGAATGAAACCGGAGAAGTGATTGAATGTGAAGGGTGGGGAGAATTGAAGACTCCAGGATGATGCTTCTCAATCTTGACTGCTCTTTGGAACAGGATATACCAAGGCATGGGGGCAGTTGACCCTGAGTACAGGCATTGAGGGGTGCCTTGCTGTAGAGAACTTCTAAACAATTGTAAAACCTTTAGTCAGTCTAGTTTTTTTATTATCACCTTAGGCTGGCAATTTCAAACAATATCAATGACAAAATACTCCTTCCTGGATTATAACCAACCCACCCAGGATATCCCTTGCTTCCTGTTCCACATATACTCACTATGTTGGAATCACCTGAAGAACTTTCAATAATCCTGATGCCAAATTAACAATCAGCAGACATTAATGGTATTTTTTTTTTCATTATAATGGTGAACAAAAAAGATAAAATTCTTGGGAACTTCAGCTGTGTAAGGAACTCAGAAGAAAAAACTAGAACAAACAGGGAAGCCAAAACTGTTTCATGAATTTCACTTCCTTTTAGGTAAATGTGAAATGCAATCCACCTAAAAAAATAATGGGTTAAAAAAAATAAACAGGTGCGATGGCTCACGCCAATAATCCCAGTACTTTGGGAGGCCAGGGGAGTAAGACTGCCTGGCTCAGTGGTTCGAGACCAGCCTGCGCTATTTGGTGAGACTTCATCTCTACAATAAAAAAATAAATAAAATGTAGCCGGGCATGGTGGTGTATGCCTGTATTTCCAGTTACTTGGAAGGCTGAGGTGGAAGGATCACCTGAGCCCAGCAGGTCAAGGCTATGGTGGCCATGAGTATACCACTGCACTCCAGCCTGGGCGACAGAGTAAGACTCCAGTTCAAAATAAACAACAAACAGGCTGATTCTAACGTTCATGTAGAAAAGTAAAAAAGTGAGACTAACTTGGAAGAACACATTGTACATGGGAGAACACAGCCTTTGTGAGGTCATTTCAACATTCTCCATCAATCACAAGCACACCTGCTTTTTTGACCCAACAATCCCATTTTTCTTATAGGTACACCCTCACATGCTATGTAACGTTATTCAGGGAAACATCCTTTGCCATAGAAAGATTGAGACCAACCTCAATTCCATCATTTGGGAATGGGTTAGGTAGATTAGAGCACATTCACACAATCACTTGACTTCATATATATATGAAGCTTTCTAAGTATTAACATGCAATGATTTGTAAGACACAGTTAAGTCCACAAAACAGGATGTAAAACAATGTGCATAGGAAATCACTATGATGTATAAAAAAATAGCTGAAAATAAAATAAACATATACCTGTGTATAGTCATAAACTATCTTCTAGAAAGAGGAACTCGGAGGGGGCTGAAAGGCATGAAAGAGAGATTGTATTATGTAGTCTTGTACCAGATACAAGTATTACCTATTCACCAAGAACTGCAATTAAATTAATAAAAGAGCCTACTGGTGTAAAAGCAGCACAATGGAGCGGGAAGGACAAGAGGCTGAAAGTAAAGACACCTGAATCCACCAAAAATTTAAATTTAAAAAGCAACAAAAAGAATCATGCCCGTGCCACAATCCAGTTCAAATGACAACAGAATCTCTGGGAGTGGGACCCAAGTGGTTCCAAAGTGCAGCCAGTGTTAAAAACGAGGACTCTAGCATGAGTCTGGGTGTTTTGGTTTGAGAGATGGGTTGAATCTGTGTCAGTCTTAGTTAGCATCGACATCTGATTCTTCCACACCCTAAGCACCAGTTTGATCTCTGCATTTCTCTGACCCTGTATTCTTCCTGTACCAGCAGCATCTGCTCCTTATCTTTGTAGTTGCCTCATCTCGCCCCTCCAGACAGCAGGAACTCAGCGTTCTTCTTATAAATTTGCAAAAGAACAAGTAAACTTCCTAGCGTCCTGACACTTTAATGATGGGAAATGTATTAGTTTTAGTTAGGGAGGCTCTTGTCCCAACAGTAATGAGCAAGGGCCCTGTATGTGGCAGTTCCTGCAGACTGAAGTTCCTCTCTTTGTGATACTTTTCTTCCAATGACTTCAATTAGGATGGTTTCAGATGCAAGAAACAGAACACCCTGCCTCCAACAATAAGGATATTTGTTGTTTCAAATAAAAAGCTGCCCAGCAGTGGGCCGGGCTCCAACCCGGTGCGTCAGGGCTCTGGCCCTACTTCTCTGAGAGTCACTTGGCTCTGCCCCACTCTGAGTTGGCTTCATGTTCAAACTACGAGACGACTACAAAGTGTCCGGGTTTAGTCCACAAAGAACAAGATCCGAAGAAAGAGAAAGGAACTGTCTCCTCCTGGATCTCTTTCTTACAAGGAAATAAAACATTTCCTGAAACCTCTCAGCAGCTCTATTTCCCCTCAATCTCATTAGCCAAACTGTCACATATTCATTCTTAAACTAGTTACCTAGAAAGAGGAACTGGATTACCATGGTTGGCTTACACCAGTGGCTCTCAACCGGGATAACTTGGCCTCCCAGGAGACATTTGACAATATCTGGAGGCACTTTGGTTATTGCAAACAGAGTGGGGACCACTACTGGCAGGGGTGCTCAAACATCCTATATATAATATGCACTACAGCCCCTACAACAAAGAATTACCCAGCCCCAAATGCCAATATTGTCCAGGCTGAGACACCCTAATGACCTAGCCTAATTCTGGCCTAGGGCCGAAGATGGGGTTACCCTCCCCTTAGTCACCTGACGAATCCCAAACAATAACAGGGTTTTTAGAGAAGAGAAGGGATTTGGTGGGTAGCCAACAATGTCCCCTATGTCACTGTTTCACGGGTGCTGAGGTCAGGCATCTGTGTCCTGCAAGGCAACCCAGACCACAATTTAGAAATCGGTGATCTAGTTACAATAGGTATTTTTGTAATCCCACACCCCAGTGAGGGTAACATTCTTTATTTAATATTTACACTTCTGCAGAACTAGAAGGCTGGCACTCAAAATGGCCACAGGACACTTACTTATTGGTCGGTCTGAGCATGTACTAAATTGCTTCTCTAAATCGTATCCTAAAATCCTTTTAGTCACCAGGAAAAAGTTGGGATTGGCTGCTTTCATTTGCAACATTGTTTGGTATCTCAAAGAGACATGGGAGTTCAGGGAGTTAAGATTAAAGTATCATCTAAAACATTCAGAAGAACAGTATGACCCGTTCTTTGTTTTGCTGAGACTTATTTATCCACTATCTCTTTGGACTGAAAACAAAATCATTCATTACAGAGACCAGCTTTCTAGAACAAAGATCAGGGTTGACGTGCCATCCCAGGAATTGTATATGTCTGTGTCTATTTCTGATCGCTAACCCTTTGAAAAGGTCTTGAGTACTAACTCACACTTGCATAGCAGATTCAGACTGCTGGTGTCACCGGGACTCAGTCACCCTCCAATGGACATCAGCTAATTCCTAAGCCTACTTGCTTCTATCCCAGAGTTCTGTTCGAACATTTAAAGCCACCCAGTGGCTCATATTCCTATAAGCTGTAGACACTGCTTGTGGTAATCATTAGTTCTATTCACCAAATATTTATCTTATTTTTTTTTAAGACGGAGTCACACTCTGTTTGTTGCCGAGACTGGAGTGCAGTGGCATGCAGCCTCGACCTGCTGGGCTCCGGCGATCTTCCGCCTCAGCCTTCCAAGTAGCTGGAACTACAGGCACGTGCCACCATGCCTGGCTAATTTTTTTATTTATTGAAGAGATGAGATCTCGCCAAGTTGCCCAGGCTAGTCTTGAACCCATGGGCTCAGGCAATCCTCTCACCTTGGCCTCCCAAAGTTTTGGGATTATAGGTGTGAGTCACAGTGCCCACCTTTCAACAAATATTTCCTCTATGCTTGTAGTGGGATTGTACAATTCTGTACCTTTAAAATACAGTCTTGTGACTTGCTCTGGCCAATGAAAAATTCAGCAAGTGCACACACACAAAAATTGAGCTTTGGCTATCTTGGAAGCACAGAAACACAGCCTTTGTCATCCTAGATCCCTAAGTGAGGGCAACATAGAATAGAGTTCCCATCAGCCTGCAATGGACAAGCAATCAAAGCAAGAATCGTTTAAGTTTCAAACCACTGAGACTTGGGGTTATTTGTTACTTCAGTATAACCTATTTTTTTCTGACTGATGTAACACCCAAAGTGTTGGCTCCATCCAGACAGTCGGCTTCTCCTCCTGCATCTTCTCCCTGTGTTGTCCAGGGTTGCTCTCCTCCATCAAACTTCCCACTTTTCTTCTCACATCCCAATGTCTGAACCTTTACATTTTGACTCTTCATTTTTTGGACCTCCTACGTAAGTGGTTCACTATCCTTTGAAGCATAGCACAGCACACTCTCACCTGCCCAGGGAAGGCTCCTTTATTTGTAGTTTATTTCTTTTCACTTTCACTTTTTAAGTTTGTACCCTTCAATCCTGATACCTATACACTTTTTATTTCTCAGCCCTTGTCATCGGCCAATATTCTCATATGTTAATATAAACATTTAAATATATATATATATATTCAAGTTCACAAAATGAGGCTTGTATGTGCTTAAATTAAATAAATGACGCACGATTTAAAAAAAATAAGAGATCTTCCTATGAGGTCTTGTGGTATGGCTCCTCCTGATGAAATGGCTGAGATTAATCTCCCCATGTGTATGTGTACATATGCATGTGATGTACATATACATGAGATATATATATTGTATTCATATGTGTGTATATATCGATACATAAATATATATTCACACACACATGTATATGAATGCAATGCCCCTTATTATTTGATACAGTCTCAGTGAGTCTCTGCTTCTTGGAACCAAAATAATCCAAAGAACACGCCACAGTAAGTCCCCTACATACGAATGAGGTCCATTCCAAGGGTATGTTCTTTTTTTTATTCCCAGTTTTAAATTTTATTTCATTTTAAAGATGTGGAGTACAAGCCAGGCTTGGTGGCTCAGCCTGTAATCCCGTGCTTTGGGAGGCTGAGATGAGTTGATTGCCTGAGCCCACGGGTTCGAGACCCGCCTGGGGAACTTGGCGAGACCTCATCTCTACAATAAATCAAAAAAAAAAAAAAATTAGCCAGGCGTGGTAGCGCGCGCCTGTAGTTCCAGCTACTGGAAGGCTGAGGCGGAAGGATTGCCGGAGCCCAGCAGGTCGAGGCTGCGGTGCCACTCCAGTCTGGGCGACAGAGTGAGACTCCAACTCAAAAAAAAAAAAAAAAAGATTTGGCTACCGTAAGAAACCTGATCCGACCGTGAGAAGTACTGAAGATCCTTGTGCAAATGGTGAGGCAGGCCCACGTTCCAGACTCGTTGTCACTCACTCATCAACAAGATGAAAGGAAAACAGGAGTGCTCCGGGGCCTGGCTCCCCAGCCAACAGCAAGTCACTCACTCATCAACAAGATGAAAGGAAAACAGGAGTGCTCCGGGGCCTGGCTCCCCAGCCAACAGCAAGACTCCCCTCGCGCCCCCTGCCTGGGGCTCTGCCGCCCTGAGCAGGGTTCCTCACCCCTCCTGTGGCAGAGCCATCCCTCCCTTGTCCTGTCTCTCCTCTCCCTCCCTTCCTTCCCTTACCGACTTGAATTCTTTTTTTTTTTCGAGTCGGAGTCTCACTCTGTCGACCCTCTGGGCTCCGGCGATCCTTCCGCCTCAGCCTACCAAGTAGCTGGAACTACAGGCACGTGCTACCACGCCCGGCTAATTTTCTTGATTTATTGTAGAGACGAGGTCTCGCCAAATTGCCCAGGCGGGTCTTGAACCTGCGGGCTCAGGCAATCCACGTGCCTCGGCCTCCCAGAGTGCTGGGTTAACAGGCTGAGCCACCGAGCCCGGCCGGAATGCTTTTTTTTAAAAAAGTGACACGGGCTGGCTATAAGGAATTTAAACAAGAGAACATAGAAAAAACAGTACATCACCCAGTTTTCTGCACTACTGAAATCCGCCACTGCCAGTGTGCAGGCACCTCCTAACTGCCCTCTCCCTATGCTTATACAGTGGTGGGAGAACAAAAGGATGGCGGAGAGAGTGGTCGATTTACATGGAAGGTCAAGGTGAATCGGTTCAGTGGTAGCCAACTGGCTGACTAGACGAATACATGTGTATAAATGTGTAGTGGTGTGATATAACTACATTTTAGCCAAGTATACACTTAATTTCACATGGACCCAAGAAAATAAAACGAAAGTGGGGAAGTGGGGCACTCTGCACTGGTGTTTCAGTTGGGGTTCGAGGCGAGTCTGGCGTTCCTGACGGGTGTGTGCCTCTGCTCCTGGCCTGGGGCCTGAACGAGGCTCTCCTCTGCGAAGCTGCGAGAACAGCCACGGCAAGCTGGGGTGACACGGGCCCCCTTGGTGTACTCTTTCCATCCGAAGACCCAGCTGTCTCATTTGAAGGGCATTTAGATTTCTGTCTCTGGGAAAAGCTCTCCATCTCTTTGGTGGGTTCTCCATATCCAGTTTCGTTTCATGTGGGTCAGTTTTGTTCTGCTCTGGTCATCTTCATAATTGCTTTGATTTGTTTGGTTCTCTATCCTTTATCGGTATTACTGTGATTTCCCCCAATTTTTTTTCCATATCAATAATTTGACTCCCAGCCATGTCTACACTGTTCTTAATCTGTGCCGGAGCTGGGGATGCTTCCAAAGTTTTACGTGGGTGTCCCCTTCTGTGTTGAGTCATGCTAACTCGTTTAACCCTCACAGCAACTCTGTGAGGTCAACAGTATTTACAGTTGAGAAAATTGAGGCACAGAGAGGGCAAGTGATGCACCAATGGACACACAATCAGGAGGTGGCAGATCTATACCTGGATGCAGTCAGTCCGTTCCCTGGGCTTGTCCTTATAACCCCCCAGCCTTCCTGTCCCTCTCCAGAGTGGCCTGAGATAGAGTTGTGCAGGCCTTCCTCAGGGGCCTAACCTCCCATGTCTTCAAGGGCTCAGTTACTTTCTTACCCTCCAGTCTCCTTACCTGCCCCATTAGATTGTCTGCCCACTTCCAGAGGGAGTGATGCTTTAAGTGTCTCATGCACATGTTGGGTGGAAGGGGATGGGGCTGAGCTTCCTGGCAAAAGCACCCAGAACTGAGGGTCGGAGTCATTCTTAGCCCCCTTTCCTGGGAGCAGTTTGGAGCCTGGATTTCCTGGGCAGTCATCCCCTGGGCTTGTCCCTGCTCCCCCTAACCCGCAGAGCATGGAGCTTCCTTCTGACTGCCTGTGTGCCTGCTGACCATTTCTTTTCCTTTTTTTTTTTTTTTTGAGTTGGAGTCTCACTCTGTCACCCAGACTGGAGTGCAGTGGCCGCTCCCGGCCACCGCAGCCTCAACCTGCTGGGCTCCGGCGATCCTTCTGCCTCAGCCTTCCAAGTAACTGGAACTGCAGGTGTACGCTACCACGCCTGGCTAATTTTTTGATTTATTGTAGAGATGAG
>CAUYQG010278530.1:0-16635 GCA_963574415.1 Tarsius wallacei
AGCAGGATGAAACTGAAGAAAATGAACCGAGAAAACCGGATCCGGGAGCTCACAGCTAACTTTAATTTTTCCTGATGAAGCTCCAGGCGACGCCGTGGTTTTCGCTTCCAGAGCTCCGGTCCCCTCCCTCTGTCTTCAGCCTCTGCCCAGGAACTCGCACCTGTGCTGAAGCCCTGTTCTTCCCTCCCACACTCGCCATCTCCTGGGCCGTTACATCTGTGCAGGGCTGGTTTGTTCTGACTTTTTGTTTCTTTGTGTTTGCTTGGTGCTGGTTTATTTGTTGTTTTCTGGGGGAAAAAGCCATATTGTGCTAAAATTCTATAGAGAGAGATACTGTCCTAAGTGTCAAATCCTGACTGGGCTGGGTTTGCTGTCTTGAGGTCCCACTGCTCGAAATGGCCCCTGTCCTCGGCTGAGCTGGTTTCCTGCCCAGCCCGGGGCAAACCTAGGCGGAAGGCCGAGGTCCCATTGTCGGCGCTGAGGTGTCTGGCCTGAGGTCAATGGTGCAAGTAGTCGCCACCCGCACGCCTGCCTGGAGTGCTGGGCTGTGTTTAATCAGGGGATACAGGCCTCTGGGTTTCTTTTTTCTTTCATCCTTTCTTCCTTGGCCAAGAGAAGGGCTTACAGGCATGGGCATGCAGATTGGCAACAGGGCTTGACTTTGGCTGATTGAAAAAGTGAGAAGGAAAGCGTCAGAAAGATTAATTTTTCCTTCCTCTGTAAGCTACCCAGCTTTAAAAGAAAAAGAAAATGACCAAGAGAAGGAAACTTCTCTTCCAGTTTGTGTAAGGTCTCGCATTGCCTAACTGAAATGTTTCATTTACCTCTAAATTTCCATATCCTTCTGGCTGTAGATAAATAATGTAGTTTTGTTCATACATGTGGAATTAGTGGGTTTTTTTGTCATTAAAATCGTTACCACTGGTAACATGAGACAAGCACACCACAATTCTCCCTATCTTGTGGAGTTTTTTTTTTTTTAATCACCTTTAACAATATATTTTTCTTTCTGAAATTCACAGAAGCCTAGGAGGACTGGGGCAAGCGGAATAAACTAGAGAAGGGAGACATTGTTTGGATTTCCTTTATACTGTGAAGTTACATGCATAAAAGGGTCAAACCTGTAGGTGCAGAAAAAGAAAAAAACTATAAATACAAATCTGTATAAATGTCTATTATTATGAAGAATTGCCAATCTTGTTTTAAGCAAATGCATTCTATCATTATTATAAATGTTAGTTCTAGCTCTATTTACTTCTAATCTTAAAACAGAATAAATTAATATTGTATTGCTGCTGTGCGTGGAAAAAAAGACGATGTTTATGTTCTTATAGAATAAAAGCTGTGGAATGAAGCTTTTTAAATTTTACCTCTTTTTTGAGTTCTTATCTTCACCTTCCACTCTATCCCGTCCACCACTTTTACAACAGGGGGACTGACCCAAGCCCCCTGCAATTACTTTAGGCATCTATTTAAATATTACCTAGACGGTCGTAATTTGTCTGGGCCCTATAGCCCTGGTGCCGTAAGGTTTGTCGGCTTTTGTTCAGTTTTATGACTTGCTAGTATATCTGGATTGTGGCTGTCTTGGACCGGTGGTTTCAGTCGAGAGGGGAGCTGCATAGACAGAGGAAGTCAAACAGGATTTCTTTCGGGAGCCCCAGGGAGGCTCGCAGAGGCCGGTTATTTTGCGGGTGCCTGGGTCCCAGATGACCCTCAGCCTAAATCCCGGGAGCAGGCCGGTCCGCCGCGCATCACCAGCGCCGGCGGCAGCGGCGAGGTGGACCCGGGCTGGGCTGCCTGGGGCCGCCCCCTCCCCCAGCGCGGCCTCCCCCACCTGGCGGCCCTCCGTAGGGCCACGCGTTTCCTGCTTGCTGGGGGGGGGGGCGACGCTAGGGGGAGGGGGCGCGAGAGCGCGCGCCCCGGCGGGCGGGCGGGCGGCTGGGAGGGAGAGGGGGGAGAGCGAGCGGCAGGGAGCGAGCGGCGGGAGGCCGCGGCCAGACAGGGAGCCGGGCTCCGGACTGTCCCGGCTCTTGGAGTCCTCCGCGGCGGCCACCGCCCGGCGCCGGCTCGCCGGGCCGCAGGATTCGGAAACCGGCGCGCACGCTGCCCCCGCGGAGCCGCGCTCTCCTCGCCTTTATTCCTCTCTCCCGCGCCTGCTCTTCCTCCCTTGGCCTTCCTCTCCCTCCCAAGCTCACCTCACCGGGCCGGGGGCTTCTCTCCCCGGGGCGCGTTTGCGGCAGCCTGGGGCACCCAGCCTCGGCGGCGGGCGCAGGTTGCCGAGGGGCTGGGCCGCGCGCGGTCGCAGGGATCTCGCTCTCCTGGGCGGCGGCGGCGGCGGCGGCGGCGGTGGCGGCGGCGGCGGCGGGCGAGGCATCCCCGCGCGGGCAGCACCAGAACTGGTCGGTGATTTAGGTAGTTTCCTGTTGTTGGGATCCACCTTTCTCTCGACAGCACGACACTGCCTTCATTACTTCAGTTGAAATCGTCTCCAGGTACCTCTGCGCGCGGGGGCCGGGCCGGGCGGGGCATCAAGGCCCCGGTCCTGCCAGGCCTCCGGCGGCAACCTCGTCTTTCTCTGCGCGGGAGCCTCGCGTCTTCCTCCTTAGCGCTGTGCCAGCCGGCCGCCCCCCCTTCCCCCACACACCTCCACCTGGCCAGGAGCAGGTACGGTCAGGTTAGCTGTGCCTTGGCGGACTCCGGGGGCGTGGTAGGAATTCTGGGCCTTGGGCCATTCAAGGTCAGGGGCGCACACGCTTCCATCCTGAGCCTCCCCCACTCTAGGCCTCCGCCTGGCCAGGGACCCCGCCATTCTCTTGCTAAGGCTGGAACACACACACACACGCACACACGCACACACGCGCACACACACGCACACACACGCACACACACACACACACACACACACACACCCCACACCACACCACAGCAATCTGGGGTGTGCGCTCAGGAAAGGTTCCTTTACCAGTGGAGACCTAGACCAAAACAGGAGGGACTAGGCTGGCAGATGCTGGGATCCTGGCCTTGTCACTTACCCTTCTCTCGGTAAGGGCAACCTCTGCTCCTAGGGGTCGTGACTGCCTCCCCCCCTTTCCTCTTTTATACTTTCTTCTTTCCTTTGCTCCTTCCCTCTTTCTCTTTTTCCTTTTATTTTCCTTTCGTCTTTCATCTCTGTGTCAGATCCTCCCTCACCGATTCCTTCCAAATCATCCTTCGGGAGGGGTCCCGTGCTGACTTAAGGAGAGACTGGGATGGGGGTCATTTTTTTCTACACGCTCAGGTGGAGTCAGGGAGTCCGCTGAGGAAGGGCCCGCGTGGGGAGGCTGTCGGGTGCGGGTTTTGGCCTGTTGTGTCTCCGCGCGGACAAGGCCTCGGTTACGATCACGACCGGATGGCGGCGGCCTTGCGTTCTTTCTCTGCCCGTCGCTAACGGCTGGCTGGGAGACCCGATTTGGGGGCATCCGCGGCGTCTTTGTGTGTCCACACCGAGGGCAAGTAGGCCTTCGCCACCCTCACGAGGGACCAGAACTGAGGCCCAACCAGGCTGGGTGGAGACCAGCCACTCAGGGAGCTTCCCGGGGAAGCTCCTAGCTGGCTTTTCTGGGCCTGCAGGTCCCAGCTCCGGCTCTGACTGCTATGAGGGAGCTTGCCTGCCAGTGGTTTCTATCAGGTTAAAAAAAAAAAAAGTTAGATACTGCATCCTGTGGAGCTGGGTACGGACAACGGGACCCTTCTAAGAGCCAGTATGTTTAAAATAGGTGAAAGGAATCCCAAATCCAGAGCCACTGATACAAACTCCTGTCCTTGTTCCGAGTTGTAGTCTACGGAAAAGAAACCATTCCCCTCTACCCCCAACACACACATGCCTCAGCATGATGCCCACAGAGTTGTGTTTTCCTTCCCAGCTCCAGCAGCAACTGTTTTCATGGCTCAGCCCACCGACCTGCTGTCTGAGAGGCCAGCACACCCGTCCTTCCAACTCCTCCCTGCCATTTTCCTGGCCAGGGTATTGGATTTGAGATCAAGGTTTTAGAATAACTCTCTGTCGAGAAGGGGTGGTTTGTAATTACATTCATTATTTCTTTATGCACTCATAATCCCTTTCACCTCCAAAATAGAGGCACACTCGAGAAAGTCTGAATATTCTGGTCCCAAACCTCTGAACAAACCCCCTTCTAGGCACCAGTAAACGTCTGCTGTCTGCTTGACACTCAACGCCTGCTAATTATTTAGTATTCGTTCCATTGGGGGGCTGTGTTTAAAGAAACGGCCTTTTGAAAAAAATCACTATGGATAATAGGTATCTTCTTTGGGTATAAAAAGTGGAAAAGGGCTTCCTCCAGGGCTATTGCTTTAAATGAAAATCTCAGAGGTCCTGCAGGCTGCCGCATATTTAGGAAACCTTGGATTGCGGTGGAGGGTGGCCATGACGCAGAGGAATTTACAGGGCAAGGAAATATTAGGGGGGAGGGGGCTGAGGAGGACAGGACGGGCCACGTCGGAGTTCATTGTGTAGGCCACTTCCCTCTTCCCGGCACCGCCAGGGAAAGGGCACCCAGTCGGTGTCCTGCATCTTCACAGCCTTGCCCTGTGGGGGAAAGCCTGGTGACGGGGGCGTCCCCGTGTTTGGGGTGAGGGAGGTTCATGGAACTGATGGTGAGAATGAAGGCAAAAAGAGAGAGCAAGGGAGAGAGATGGGAGCGCCTGAGGCCGCCTGGCCGCCGGGGAAGTGGGCTAATGAGAAACACACTCTTGCAGGCACAGTATTCACACGTGAATTTGATTACCCCGTTTCTAGGAGTCACTGCTTTCTGTTAGGAATGGGGTGGCTTATTTTTTCCTCTTCTTCTTCTTGTTCTTCTTCCAATTAAGTGTGACTGCGGCCTTTTAATTTACCCCCTCCCCGCAAGGGCTGAGGAATAAACACCCCCGATTTGGCCAGGCCAAGGAATGGGATTAAAGTCAATGCCCCGTGCTCTCCCCGTTTTAATTTTTAGCCCTGGACTTGAGCTGCGGCCGCTCACTTGGAGCCTTGTACCTCTCAGCCGAGTCGCCGGTCTCGTAGGTAACCTAGGCGAGGCCAGAGTAGTGGCCGGAAAGGGAGGAAGGAAGGCGCCCTGGAAGATTCACAAGGCCCCGGGGCAGGCCACATGGAGAGGGCTTCCCAGCCACTGGAGCCGCGGAGTGTCTCAGGCGGGGCTGCCTTTTTCCAAGCCGAACCCGACTTCCATTGATGCCACTTGGCGTTTTTTCTCCCCTCGACTCACGTTCGGGGAGCACGAGGAGGCTTGTAGGTGAGCGTTAGGGTCTTCGCGGATCCAGCAGAGCCAGGTTGCTGGCGCCACCGCCGCCGTGATTCGTGATTCCCAGTCGACAAGGAGCAAGACGCGGGGCGCGCGTGTGCGTGGGGCTGAGGGCCCGGGGCCCAGCGCGCCGCACAGCCAACCAGGCCCTCAGACCCCTCATCTTGGAGTGGCTGGTCGCTCTCTCCCTGCCAGCCCCTCGCGGGGGCCCTCGTTACAAGAGCAAAGGCGATTTGGGGGGCTGCCCGCGAGCCCCGCACTCTAGGCGGGAAGGCTGGGGGGCCCACACCCGGCGGTGCCCTCTTGGCGGCTGGTCCTTGCCTGGTGTGCTCTGGCAGGGGCGGTGGTGGCTGAGTTTGGGATGGATACTGCGTTGAATTTGACTTTTCGCGGCTAGCCGGTGGTAAACTCGCCTCTCCCGGGGACCGCAGGGATTATTTACAGGGAGCTCGCCAACCAAACACAACAGTCTAATTCAACCTTTCCAAGTCCTCGTAAATTTTTACAGCTGGGAGCCACGGCGAGGCAAACGAATCTGTTGGTCGTTCCCGACTTCCCACCAGCCTGTGTGGCTTCTGAAACAATAACTCCTTATGAAATATCATAAATACAGATTTAAATACAGTAGAGCGAGAATGCGATTTGGCTGCTTTTTTATGGCTTCAATTATTGTCTAATTTTATGTGAGGGGCTCCGCTGGCCGCACTCGCACGCGGGACCCGCGCCTTCCTGATGGCGTGATTAATTGTGATATAAAATAGTCCGCTTAAGTGTGTATGGGGTGGGGGGCAGGGGATAGTCCAGAGGCAAAGCCAGATTTGATCTTTTAATCTTCGTTGGCCACAATTAAAACAAACCCGATCGTAGAGCGGCGCGATCCCTTTGCATAAAAACATATGGCTTTTGCTATAAAAATTATGACTGCAAAACACTGGGCCATTAATAGCGTGCGGAGTGATTTACGCGTTATTGTTCTGCCGGGCGGGCACGTGACGCGCGCGGCCAATGGGGGCGCGGGCGCCGGCAACTTATTAGGTGACTGTACTTCCCCCCCTGGTGCCACCAAGTTGTTACATGAAATCTGCAGTTTCATAATTTCCGTGGGTCGGGCCGGCCGGCCAGGCGTTGGGCACGGCAATGGCCACCACCGGGGCCCTGGGCAACTACTACGTGGACTCGTTCCTGCTGGGCGCCGACGCCGCCGACGAGCTGAGCGCCGGCCGCTATGCGCCGGGGGCCCTGGGCCAGCCCCCCAGGCAGGCGGCGACGCTGGCCGAGCACCCCGACTTCAGCCCGTGCAGCTTCCAGTCCAAGGCGGCGGTGTTCGGCGCCTCGTGGAACCCGGTGCACGCGGCGGGCGCCAACGCCGTGCCCGCCGCCGTGTACCACCACCACCACCACCACCACCCCTACGTGCACCCCCAGGCGCCCGTGGCGGCGGCGGCGCCGGACGGCAGGTACATGCGCTCCTGGCTGGAGCCCACGCCCGGTGCGCTCTCCTTCGCGGGCTTGCCCTCCAGCCGGCCATATGGCATTAAACCTGAACCGCTGTCGGCCAGAAGGGGTGACTGTCCCACGCTTGACACGCACACTTTGTCCCTGACTGACTATGCTTGTGGTTCTCCTCCAGTTGATAGAGAAAAACCACCCAGCGAAGGCGCCTTCTCCGAAAACAATGCTGAGAATGAGAGCGGCGGAGACAAGCCCCCCATCGATCCCAGTAAGTGTCTCCTCCCTGCAAACCCGCCGCCGCCTCCACGC
Organism: Tarsius wallacei; assembly: GCA_963574415.1. NCBI lineage: Eukaryota > Metazoa > Chordata > Mammalia > Primates > Tarsiidae > Tarsius > Tarsius wallacei. The sequence goes on from CAUYQG010278530.1 coordinate 7,065, forward strand.
CGGCCACCCGGATCTGCTGGCCCTCCAGTTTTATCTCCAGCCTGCCTTCGTCCTCGTTGGGAGCCTCCCGAGTTGGGGCCGGGAGCCAGAAGCTGGTGAATGGGACGCCTCGGAGGGGGCCCCAAGTCCGGAGAGGAGTGACGAGCGGGCCCGGCGAGGGCTGGGGGGAGAGGAGGAGGAGGATGCTGCAGCGAGAGGGGGCGGGGCGGGCACTTCGGGCCGAGCCACGACCGGCCGCCCCTCTCCTTGGCGGCCCGGGCCGGGACAGAGACACTTCGGGCCGTTCTTCGAAAGCAGCGCAGCAGAGAGCGTCTTTTGTGCGACTAGAGGGTCCAGGCGGCGGCCCCACCGCCGCGGGGCAGCCTGACCCGGGACGCCGGGAGACGACTCCCTCCACTTCTCGCCTTCAGCCGGTGGCGGCGTAAATCTGCCCACGAGGAGGCCGCGGGCCACCGGCCGCAAGAATCCCCGGGCCAGATTATTCAAATAAGCTGGAGACGCGACTCGGGGCCTGCGGGGCGCCCTGCCGGCGCGCCCGCCTCGGTGGCCTTCCGGGAAGGCCAACGCGGAGTGGGGAGAGTGGCAGGAAAGGTGGGGAAGGGCGGCCGAGGAGCCCGAGCGGGAGGAAGGCGGCGCGAGTCTCGCTGCGGAGCGCGGGCAGCCCACGGCTCCGCTCTGCGTGGCAAGGAGATCTGTGTCCAAGTTGCACCCGCGGGGCGCTCGGGGCGTGGGAGGACGGAGAGGAGGGGGCGAGGGACAGAGCGGGAGGGAGCCGAAGTTGGCTGCGTGCAGTTGTAAGCGACCGTCTGTGTGTGCGTCTGTCTGCCAGGGCTCCATTGTGTCCGGCTGGGCTGCCTTCCCCGACCAATTCCGCGGCGTCCGCACTTCGGCCGGGCCGAAGACCCCACCCAGGGGGCTCCCTCGTCCCCGGCGGGGGAGGGGGTGCTCCCGGGCCTCCTAAACCCGGTGTCTCTCTCCCCCGCAGATAACCCGGCGGCCAACTGGCTCCACGCGCGCTCCACGCGGAAGAAGCGCTGCCCCTACACCAAACACCAGACGCTGGAACTGGAGAAAGAGTTTCTGTTCAACATGTACCTCACCAGGGACCGCAGGTACGAGGTGGCCCGGCTGCTCAACCTCACCGAGCGGCAGGTCAAGATCTGGTTCCAGAACCGCAGGATGAAAATGAAGAAAATCAACAAGGACCGAGCAAAAGACGAGTGATGCCATGCGGGTGCATTTAGAAAACAGAGCGAGCTAGAGAGAGAGAGAGAGAAAGAGAGAGAGAGAGAACTGCCGTTCCCCTGTTCCCTTCTCTCCCCCCACCCGGGCCTCCACTGTCCCCGCACAAAGCGGCTCCAAGCCTCAGCCCCCCCACCCCCCCACCCCAGGCAAACCCTGCTCAGGCTGGCTTGCAGGCCTGCCGCTTTGATGGAGGAGGTATTGTAAGCTTTCCATTTTCTATAAGACAAAAAAAGGGGAGGGGGCCTTTAGCGCTGATAGCTGTGTGTGTTAGCTTGTATATATTTTTTTAAAAATCTACCTGTTCTTGACTTAAAGCAAAACGGAAAGAAACTACCTTTTAATAATGCACAACTGCGGATGGCGGGCTGTCTAGGTTTTAGTCTGTGTAGTTAATTTAATTTGCTTTTTGTGCAGCAGTTGTTCTGCCAAGATACTTGAACACTGTGTTTTATTGTGGTAATTATGTTTTGTGACTCCGACTTCTGTGTACTGGGTGACGCACCCGTTGTGATTGTGGAAGCTAGAATTCAATTTGAACTCAGGTTGTTTGGGGGGAGGGAACAGTGGCATAGAGTATAGCTCTGTGGTGGGACATGTCTTCTGTATAACTAGGCTGTTAATCTATGATTGTAAACTAGCTGTAAGGATTTCCCAGTGAAAGAAAAAAAATTTTTTTAAGTGTTCTCGGGGATGCATAGATTCACGGTTTTCTCCACTTTGGAAATGCGGGCATTTTGGTCTCTACATGATCTGTAGTCCTGTCTTGTCCATTGTATATTTAATCTGTATATTAAAGAAAAAGTACATAAGCAGACAAGCTTGAATATTGTTTTTGCACCAAACAGTGAGGAAATTCGGAGTTATACACACGTGCAGAAGGTTACTACCTATGGTTTATGCTTAATTTTAATCGGGGGGAAATGAATGCATATTGTAACGGAGTTAATTTTATTGATAATAAATTATACACTATGAAACTGCCACTGGGCTACTGTAGATTTGTACCCTTGATGACTCTGGGGTTTCCATCGGACTCAACATACACTGTATATATTGCAATAGTTACCTCAAGGCCTACTGACCAAATTGTTATGTTGAAATTTTTGCCAAATAAAATATGTTGATTCTTTCTTTCTTCTTCTTTTTTTTTTTTTTTTTGGTTTTGTTTCGGGGATCTGCTCTGTGCACCTTCTTCTCCAGGGAAGGGGAGCCGGGGTAGAGCCTCTGGGTGGAGGGTGGGCTGGGGTGTGGGAAAGAGCCCCAACGGTGTCTCCAGCTGCCTCTCCGGAGCCGAGACCCCCACAGCCCGACCGCGGGGCCTAAGCTCCCCCAACCGGGCCGGCTGTCGGGCGGCGCAAGCGGCGGGAGAAGGTTGGGAAGGCGAGTTCAGGCTCCCGGCGTTGAGTCTGTTTGCCGGGCGGCGGGGAAGCCCCCGAGAAGCTGGGCTGGGGTCCCAGTGTCGCTGGCCAGGAGCGGTGCCCCAAGAAATTTCCCAAACCCGGGCCACAGAGGCGCCTGGGGCCTTCCTTGGCAGGATGGAGAGCCGGGGGCGGCCTCGATTGAGGCTCTGAGCGGGGAAACCAGAGTCCGACGTGCAGACATTTGGGGGCCTGCTGAAGACCCTGAGCCCTTGCACCTCTCCCCCTCCTCCCCAAACACACACACACACACACACACACACACACACACACAGCGTCCTGCCAGCCTGGCCTGGGACAATCTGGGTCCTGCACAGCAAGCCCCCTGAACACAAGTCCTGGCAAAGGCAGGGCCCAGGAGACCGAGGAGCCTCGAAGCGCCATAAAAGAAAATGAGGGCTGTTACCGTTTATGGGGTGTAAAGGGCTGGTGGGGGGGCGGCCACAACTTCGGAGGCCTTCCAGATGTGGCCAGAGGGTTCGGCCTCCCACACCCCCCTTTTCTTCCCTCGCTCCCCTCCTCCCGCCTCCCCCGGACTTCTGCAACGCTGGCAGTGTCCTAACGCGTATAGGGGAACCAGGACGCCGGTGCATGGAGCGTCCCCTCACCCCCACCCCCACCCCGCCGCCAGGTTGGGACGCCCTCTGTTGTTGCAGACAGAAGGAACTTCAAAGAATGGGCAGTAAGGGTGTGCCATAAAGGCCGGGTCTGCAAACTGTCTGGAATTCGGCCCTTAATGAGTTTACAACTGTCCAGCCTCAATTAGGATATTCTACCACAGCCCTTTCATTTGTTCATTTGCTCTGTCTGCCGCCGATAAAGCGGCTGCGGAAACAGCTCTTTTATGGCATTGTCCCCTTCGCAGAGTAGATTCCGGTTCCACGCGGACTCCCCGGGGACTGGGCCCTCGCCCCTCCTTTGGGAGTCGGGCGCTGTGCCCACGGCGGGCCGCGGCTACCAAAAGCTCACGCAAGCCGAGGCTGCGGGGCTGCAGTGCCACGAGATGGCCAGCAGATGGCAGTGTGGCTCCACGCAAGAGGCACCCGCGCCGCCATCTCCCGCCGCCGCGACCCTGGGGAAGTTTCTAAGATGTCGACTTGACGCGAGCCTTGCTGGAATGGGAGCGCCAGGTTTTAGTGAACAGCAGTCCCATATTTTCGGTGCTGTTCACGCCGGGCTGGAAGCCTCGCTGGGAACCAACCGAGCGGCGGGCGCTCGCCTGACCGTCACCGCTGTCGCCTCCCCGGGTCCCTCCTGAGGGCCCCGCGCCGAGGGGCTGCCGCCGTCCTGGCGGCCGTGGGGCTGCAGCTCCCTGCGCGGATACGGCTCGGGGGTCACTGTCCTCAGCCCGGGGTAGCAAAGCGCGGGACAACCCCGGCTGAGCGGCGGACCCTGGGACCAACGCCGGCAGCCCCAGATCTGCCGACCACTCAGAGTGTGCCCAGGGCGCGCCGAGGGCGCACGCCGCGGCCACGGGTCCCGCAGCGGTTCCGGAGGCCCCCGAAACCTGCGACCTGGTTGAGGGTCCGGCGGGCCAGAGCCCCAAGAGGGAGCCAGGACCCCGAGACTTGGCCGGCGTGCATAGGAGACAAAATCAGGCGGGTGAACAGGGGCGTAAAGGCACTCTTGGTGACTGTCTAGGGTGGGTCTGCGGGCCAGGGTGTCCGGAAAGGAGCGTCCCAGGGGGCGGAACAGGCGCTGTTTGGGTTATTCTTTTTGAAAGTGATGTTTAATATCATCACCCCCAGTTCCAGAACTGGAAGCCGCCCGACTTTCCCTGGCTGCGCTATTTCCTCCACCGCAGAGGTTTCCAGGCTGTTCCGGGGTCCCCCGGCCCAGGAGGCCAGAAGGGAGGAGACACCATTCCGGTCCCGGCCTCCCGCCGACCCCGGGTGGGGAGCTTCCCCCAGGCGGCCCGGGGCGGAGTGCGAGGTCAGCGGCGGGCATAGACTCGTTTCCGAGGGAAAACGCAAAAGCTAACAGAGAACCCTTCGAAGCACCCCGGAGCCCTGTGAACACGACGGCCAGTGCATTTATTTGGGTCGTAATCGTCTCCGCCAAGCCCACAAAATATTTACGACTCGGATCTCAGCGCAGTACACGCTGTAAAACTGGGGACTGGATTTTGGCTGACGTCTCTCCCGGGTGTGTGTTCTCGCTCGCTCGCTCTCCCCCTCGCTCCCTGTCTACATACATACACGCGCTGGTATTACAGACACACGCCCTCATTACATCTCTGTATACAATTCACGATATTTCACCGCATCTGGCTGTAAGAAGGGTTTTATAGCTTCCCCGAGAGTCGCCCGTGGCCTTGTATCCAAGCCGCAGATAGAAAGCTCAATTTAACTACAAATAAACGGTGAAGTCGCAGTTCGGTGGACGCAGAGGGAGTGCTCGATTTATGCCACTACACATAAATGAAGTCGCAGATCGGCGTCTCTCCACCGATCGCGGAGGCCCCAGGTAGGTGAGGCCGCCGGGCTTCTAGGAGGCCTCGGTGGACTGCCCGGAGGGACCTCCCTTCCCTGGGCAGGCTGGCGGCCAGGCGGCTGCTTTTCCTCTGGGCAGTCTGGGAGTGGCTTCCCCGAAGCAGGCCTTCACCCCGGCGGGACCCCGCGCCAGCCCCAGCTCATCTGCAGGCGTTGGGCATGGGCTTGTCCTTGCGCCCTAGGCCAGGGACCGCGCATCGGATGCACCGTGAGCGGCGCGGGTGGAAAGGACCCCAGAGGAACAGCGCCAGCCACCCGAGTCTCAGGCCGGCGCTGTTCGCCGCCTAGAGCTGGGTGTACATTCTTCGTTGGATTTAAATATTGAGGACTATTTGGTAACAAGAAGGGGGGGAGGCACACTTGGCCAGTGGGTAGGAAGCTGGGTCCGGGAGAGCAGTGGAAAATATCTACCTAAAGCAGGCTCGGCTGATGAGAAACCTGCCTCCAGACGCCTGCTGCCGGCTGAGCGCCCACGAGTGTTTGTGAATATTATCACATAGAACCCAGTGCGTCTTTTCAGTCAAAGAAGCAGGGAACCAATAATTCAAGAACACACAATTCAAAGGGCCTTACTGAAAGTCCTATTTTTGCCTGACCTTTCCGTTTCAAAATCCAACCTCAGGAGGCAGGAGGAGAGAGAGACGCCCACAAACGAAAGAGAGGTGTTGGTGCCCGGAGGACTCGGCCCAGTTGGCTGACTTGGGTCCTGAAGGGCCGAGGCCTTGTGGGCAGTGTCCGGATCTTCCTTGGCCAGGGCAGAGGGGCAGTGCGTCCTGCCAGAGCCGCTTGGACGCGCGCCGGGCAAAACCCGGGCAGGGATGAGCCGGCGGCGAAGGCGCCCAGCCCTTCCGTGGAGACGACGTGCGCTTCTCCCCGCGCTCCCCGAAATCGCCCTCCACGCGGGCTGTGGTGTTGCCTCGCTCAGGGCAGGTTCTACTTTAAACGCCATCGCTGTCGCCCCCTCCAGCCGCCGAGTCTAGACAGGCGGCGGCGGGGCCTTGGTCTTTTCTCTTTGCGTCTTGCTCTGTGTCACTCCAGGAACAATTTATTGGTCTAAAGCAGTCTAATTCTGCCTCTTTGATCTCCTGGCCTTCTTGTTTGCTTCCTCTTCCTTTTACTTTCTTAGGTTTTTATTTCCTGCCAGAAGGCGATGCTATTCGGATTATCTGGGTTTTATTCTTCCCATCTTAACCCCTCCATTCCCTGTCCCAGTCATGGTACCATCTGATTCGCCATAAAGGGCATCCCGGGATATTGTCCCCTCCAGGACTCCTGAACTCCCTCAGAGGAGGCCATACAGCGCCCACCTGCCCCGGCAGCCCCTGTCTCCCCACCCAAGCCCAGGCGATTCACCCTGCGGGACTGGGGCTCCGTGGAGTTCCGACATGAACCCTCCCTCCGCCTTTTGTGCTCCTAGGACCCCCTGAGAGGGTGCGGTAAACAGGGGTGGCCTGGACCCTCTGAAAGTGATGGGAAGTGCTTTGTACACAAGGAACCAAACTCTATAATTTAGAGGAGAATTTCCGGGGCAATTCCATTGTAAGATCGGGTTTATGGTGTGTAATCGAGCTGGGCAGTAAAAGGTGGCCAAGCTTCCAGCGTGGCCTGTGCAGTTTATGAGGCATTTAGGGAAGGGTCCTCCCCACCATCCTCCACCCCACGGTGGGAGGCAGGGGCTTCAGCTGGTCTAACATAGTGCAGGGGTCGGAGGCCTGGGAAGCAGAGTTGAAGGCTTGGATGGGAAGAGTGAGAGTGCTGTGCGCTCTGCTCTCTGTGAGCTCATAGCTGGATAGGTGCAGCCTCCCGAGCTGGGTAGCCTTTGTTTTTGAAAAGAAATGGGGGTCCAGAGTGGGTTGCAGTCCCCAAACTGCAGCCTCTCCAGATCAGTTCTAAAGCGTGCATTGCTCCCACGCACCCAGACCCACGAAATGAAGGCCTGAGGGTGTCTGGGGTGAAGGTTGCCAGAAACCTCCCCCCCTCCCCCGCACTGGGAGTGCCTGGAAAGGTGCGATCCTGAGGTTCCTCCAAGCTGGGGGAAAGAGACCCGGCTCCCCGTGAGCCAGGGGGAACCAGGGACTGTAGGGAGGACAAAGGAGTCTTCAGCCATTTATCCAGCTGCCGGAGGCCAGCCAGGTGCCCAGGAGCAAACGCACACAGCTTGCAGCGCTGCAGTGTCCGGGAGGAAGGGGGGGCCCACGTTAATAAATCTGTTGGCAAATGAGGCTCATTAATAGATAAATATTTCACTGCTTCCTTTAGGGCGGATAAACAGTGTGCCGCCGATTAAGGAAAGGAAGCTGGGAGACGTTGACTTTATTCGAACCACATGGTTCCAGTTTGTGGTGGCATTTTCGCTGCAGCTGTAAGCGACGCTGCGCCTGCCCCGTCTGGATCCGAGTCTAAGTCCGGCTTGTCGCCCACTGGACCTGGGTGAGGGGAGACTAGGCACAGAGTCGTTCCGCGCATAGCGGAGACCTGCCCACAAGTCCACCGTGGGGCGGGCGAGCGCAGAGACCCTTCCAGGGGCTGGGCGGAGGACGGAAGAGGGGACAGGGAGGACCCACGGGCTTGGTCCGGAGTTCACCCCCAGGCGCGAGGGGGCTGTGCCGGGTCGCGGCCGCCCAGCGTGCTCAGACCCCAGCGCCCGGGCTGGCGCCAGTTGGGTGCTGCCGGGAGCCCCCGGGTCGCTTTCCGCAGGGCGCGCGGGGCCCGCCGGGCGCGGGCGGAGTGTCGGCCGCATATTTGAGCCTCTTCCCCTTCCATTCTAGGCGGCCGCGGGCCCCGCGGAGCGAGACCACCTGTGAGGGCTGCCGAGATTGGCGGAGGCGGTCATGTGGGCGGTCACGTGCTGCGGCGAGCTCCGTCCAAAAGAAAATGGGGTTTGGTGTAAATCTGGGGGTGTAATGTTATCATATATCACGCTACCTCGTAAAACCGACACTGAAAGCTGCCGGACAACAAATCACAGGTCAAAATTATGAGTTCTTCGTATTATGTGAACGCGCTTTTTAGCAAATATACGGCGGGGGCTTCTCTGTTCCAAAATGCCGAGCCGACTTCTTGCTCCTTTGCGCCCAACTCGCAGAGAAGCGGCTACGCGGCGGGCGCCGGCGCCTTCGCCTCCACGGTGCCGGGCTTGTACAACGTCAGCAGCCCCCTCTATCAGAGCCCCTTTGCGTCCGGCTACGGCCTGGGCGCCGACGCCTACGGCAACCTGCCCTGCGCCTCCTACGACCAAAACATCCCCGGGCTCTGCGGTGACCTCGCCAAAGGCGCCTGCGACAAGGCGGACGAGGGCGCGCTGCACGGCCCGGCCGAGGCCAATCTCCGCATCTACCCCTGGATGCGGTCTTCAGGTAGGCGCGGGCCGGGCGGAGCGGGAGCGGGGACGCGGGCCGGGGAGCGCGGAGGCGGGCGGCCGCGAGCCGGCAGCCCCGTGACTCCCGGCGGCGCAGCCTTTCTGGTTTTAATTAGGGCCGAGGCGCCATTGCGTGGAGCCCACAGCATTGTATGTAAATGAGGCTCATAAAACTTTTTATGGCCCAATTAATGGGTTCGATCCTCGTAAATTTATTTAACTCCATTTGCCTTGAAATTTCAACATTAAGTTTGTTCGCTATTCTCCTCCTCTCTCTTGCTCTCCCTCCTCTGTCATCCTCCCTCCCTTTCTTCTTCTCTCCCTCCCTTCTCCTTTTCCTTTCTGCCTGGCGTTTCTTTCTCAAAGCTGGGATAGTCAAACCCTCCAGGGGCCTTCACCCGCCCCGGTGCCAGGGGCTGTTTCAGGAGGGAAGCCGGGAAGGGCCGGAGACAGAGGGTCGGAGTGCCCTAGAAAGGTCCCGAGGATGGGGCGCCGGCTGCTGGGAAGGGGCGCCCACTTGCCTAGCAAGGCGAGGAAGCGGCCGGGATCGCCGCTGAACGGCCAAAGTGCAGCGTCTCCCACTCGCCCACACTCTATATTTACAATTTCCCTTTGTCGCAGGACATTGTGGAAGCGTAGCCGGCTGGAAAGGTCGGCTGGAAAGCTGGGATTCTGCGCCTTCGCTCAATGCAGAGCGGCCTGCGCGTCCGGCCTGCCTTGGGGTCTTCCATGGACACTCCCAGTCCTCCCCCAGCTCATGCGGGGGGCGCGGGGGCAGAGGGGGATGCGCTCCTGGCGCTGGGGCCGCAGGAGAGTGCAGGCCCCGGACAGCAGCCTGGCGAATGCCCCGGCCGTCCTCGTGTCTGTCCGCGTGTCCATGTGTCGCGTGTCTGTTCTCAGGGCCGGACAGGAAGCGGGGCCGCCAGACCTACACGCGCTACCAGACGCTGGAGCTGGAGAAGGAGTTCCACTTCAACCGCTACCTGACGCGGCGCCGCCGCATCGAGATCGCCCACGCGCTCTGCCTGACCGAGCGCCAGATCAAGATCTGGTTCCAG
>CAUYQG010278531.1:0-23952 GCA_963574415.1 Tarsius wallacei
AACTCCCACCAGCACAGGGCCTTGGTTTTGTGAGGCCTTTTCCTGGTTTAATTCTTGACCTGAGACTGAGCCATTCTCTGCTCTGGGGGGTCACCCCTTGAGAGAAGCATCCTCTCAGTGGTTAAAAATGCTCGCTAGGTCGGGGGTGGTGGCTCAGCCTGTAAGCCCAGCACTTTGGGAGGCCAAGGTGGGAGGATCGCTTGAGTCCAGGAGTTCCAAACTAGCCTGGGCAACATAGTGAGATCTTGTCTCTAAAAACATAAAAAATAAAAAATTAATCCAGGCACGGTGGCGCACGCTTGTTGTCCCAGCTACTCGCGAGACTGAAGTGGAAAGATTGTCTGAGTCCAGGAGGCGGAGGCTGCTGTGACCGTAATCTTCATGATCATGCCACTACACATGATAATACAGCTTGGGTGACAGAGTTAGACCCCCCATTCAAAAAAAAAAAACCTCAAACAACAAAAAAATGCTCACTCAACTTCCACCTGCCCAGCTCTTACTCTGATCAGCAGCACTGGCTTTGGCTCTGACTCACAAACCACATGCATAACAGGGGAAGCCAAGAAGGTGCATACACGTTGCAGGCGGGACCCAGAAACCGCTGCTTTGCAGAGCGCAGCCCTGACCAGAGCCGCCCTAAGGCCCTTTTCACCGCGTGTAGACTCGCTAGAGATAAGATTCCCCTAGAGGGCGCTCGCAGACTCTTGAATCCGGAGCCTGCAAGAGGCAGTGAAACGAGATGGATAGAAATAGATGCAGGCGGATTTGCAGATTTTTTTTTCATTAGCAAGTAATACCTCTTCTCCGCACCCCCCCGCCCCGATCAGCATCAGTGAAAATCAAGCACGTGTGGGAAAGTTAAATATGTAGGATTTCTTTGTGTTTCCTCTGTGAATGAGCAGTGAACCCTACCCTCCAGGGGAGTTTGCTGGAGTTCACTGCCCTGTCATATTTATAATTATCAGGAGAGGGAGGGAAATGAAGAGTCGACTGCTTAAGTCTTCAGCGGTTGAGCTGCTGGCCCCGGGGACATGCCGGGAACGTCTTGTTCTGGCTGGGCTCCGTGGAAATCCTCCTGAATGGCCATCTGACCTCTCCTCGGGCCACCCGAGGAAATCGGCTTTGGTTAGATCAGATGGGCTATAATTGGCTTTCGAGTTGTTAAAGCACATTCTGGGTACACGTTTCTCGGTGTTTTGAAAGGCATGTGTTTTCCTTGGATCAGATCAGAGCAGAGGGGAGTAGGTCACAGCTTGGGTGGGTGGTTGGAGCAGAAAGCTGTTTCCCAAGGCCTGCTCTGCCTCTGAGCCCCCCCAGGGACAGGGTGCCTTCCAAGTCTCTCTGCCCCCTTCCCTGCCTCCCCTTCAAACCCAGGATCAGGGAGAGGGTTGAGTCTGTGGGTCTGCTGTAGAGCTCACAAGGGAAGCGCTGGCCTGGGTGATTTTGAGGGTTCTTTTCAACCCATAGGGTCTATGACCATTAATTTGTAGATTCTGAAGTGAGGCGGACACAAAAGTGAGTCCATGTGGCTTCCATGTTGTAAGTGGTAAAACTGTTTTCCCTGCCTCTGGTCATGTCCTTCCCTCAAATCATTCTCCAACCAGAATGGTCCTTTTAAAAGTGCATTTTTGCACCACAATGTCATATTTATAATTATCAGGAGAGAGAGGGGAAATTAAAAGATTCGACTGCTTAAGTCTTCAGCATCAGATCCTGATTTTTCTGTTCCTTACTTCCTTCCTTCCTCCCTCCCTCCTTTCCCTCCCTCCCTTTCCTTTTCTTTCTTTTTCTCTTCTCTTCTTCCCTCCCCTCATCTTTCCTTCCTTCCCTTTTTTCTTATAATGGGGTCTTACGCTGTCACCCAGGCTAGAGTGGATCTCGCCATGCTGCTCAGGCTGATCTCGAACTCCTGGCCTCAAGCCATCTTTCCTCCTTGGCCTTCCAAAGCACTGGGATTTCAGGTCTGAGCCATAGCACTTGGCTGCTAGGTCATGGTTTTCTTTTCTGCTTAAAACTCTTCAGTGGCTCCACGTGGCCCTTCCTGAAAATGCTCAAACTCCTTGGCATGCACAATTTACAAGACTTTTCACCATCTGTCCTACAGACTCAGGCCATTCTGGAAGAATGCAGCTTTCCGAGGCACTGTTCTTCCACACTCCCAGGTCCATGCTGTCCTTCGACCTGGAACACAGCCCCTGCACCAACATACACACTTTTTTGCTTGGCTAATGCTTTTCGCCCTTGAGGTCTCAGCTCGGATGCGTCTTCCTCCCAGAAGCCTTCCCTGACTCTTGAAGACTGGGTGAGATGCCCCTTCATACGTTATCTTAGCACGGTCTCTATCCTCAGCCCTGTAGACATCAGGTTTGTCCTCAGAAGCAGAAAGGGCTGGTAGTGCGATCCCAATCATCAAACCCACCTAGAACAAAGTTCGGGGAGTTTATCCACCTGAAAACCAGAACCGTCTACCCTCACACTCAGCCTGGATGGCCAACCTGAAACCCAGTAAGTGACACTAAATTTGGCCTAAGTCTGCCTCCCTACCTTGGGTCTCTAAGTAGGGAACTGCAATCTCGCTTAGTAGGTAAACAAACTGCAAGCCTAACTTGGGGGTATATTTTGCAACCAGTAGCCGGGTATCAGCCAATCACAGCAACCAAGTTCCCGCCAATCACAGGTTGCCGATGGATTAAACCACGCCCAGCTGGAGTCAACGCCCAGCGGTACTCAGTCAAGCCATTTCTCTCCCTCAGTTCGATACTGTAATGCCCCCTGTCCACTTTGCAGAGGGGCGTTCTCTTCTGGGTCTGAAGACTGTCTGATTTGTGAATCCTTCTTTGCTCCAATAAACTCTGTTAAATTTCGTTTGTTTAAAGCTTTTCTTTTTAACACCCACAGCTTTCTGTCCACGCTAACATAACTTTGTGATGCTCTTCTGTCTCGGCATGATTTTATTTTTACGGAAGTCTGTCCAGGCACATGGATTGATTGTTCATTACAGGAACTTCCAAAAGACTCTTCCCAGCTCTTCGGGGAAAGCATCAACAGACAGTTTTGCCTCAAATCGCTGAACCCCTTGCTTCTGAATTCTTACCTCACTGTCTCCATTAATTTTGGACTGTTGTATCCTGATCTTTACTCCAGTTTTTTTTCTCTCCAGAAAGCAGGATTTATTGAGAGGACAGAAAAGCTCCCATAGTGGTAGGGGACTCGAGGGGGCTGCCCTTACCCCAGTTTTTACCTTGCGTTACTCCTCTCAGAGACACCACCAAACCTTTGCAAAGTGGTGTCCTCCCTGAGATAAATTCGCTTTTTTTGTTTTGTTTATTTGTTTTTTGTTAGGGTCTCATGCTGTTGCTCAGGCTGGAGTGCAGTGGCATGAACATGGGCTCACTGCAGCCTTGAGCTCCTGAGCTCAGATGATCCTCCTGCCTTAGTTTCTCTAGTAGCTGGGACTACAGGCACAGGCCACCATGCCTGGCACATTTTAAAATTTTCTGTAGAGATGAGGTCTCGCTTTTTTGCTCAGGCTGGTCTTGAACTCTTGGGCTCAAGCATTCCTCCTGCCTTGGCCTCCCAAGGTGCTGGGATTACAGACGTGAGCCACCTCCCCTGGCCCACTTTGTCTTATCAACAGGTTATGTTGGTGTTGTTAGGGGAACCAGCTTCTGACACAGCTGGAGGGCTGGGGGTGTACCCCTTAAGGAAGCATAATTAGCTTTATTGAACATCTGGAAAGCAGTTTGCCTGGATTTGGGTGTTTGGGTTTTGAACCTACAGCTCCCAAAGGATAGCTCAGGAAAGGATCATTTGGTAAAGATAAGGCCACTGTGACCTCTGTCGCCTTCAGAAGCTTGTTCTTACTCTCTCATGCATTCACCTGACCCATATCTTTTCCAGTGCCCCAGTCAGGGATCATTAGTAAGGGATATGAATTCATCTAATTAGCTTCATTGAAAGTATGGAGGAGGGGGATCAGGTAAGTGGTACATGCCTGTAATCCCAGCACTTTGGGAGGCCGAGGTGAGAGGATTGCTTGAGCCCAGGGGTTTGAGACCAGCCTGGGCAACATGACCAGACCTTATCTCTAAAGAAAATAAAAAAATTAGCTGGGTGTGGTGGCACGTGCTTATAGTCCCAGCTACTTGGGAGGCTGAGGCAGAAGGATCACCTGAGCCCAGAAGGTTGAGGGACAGAGTAAGCTGGGATTGTGCCACTGCACTCCAGCCTGGGTAACAAAGTGAGTGCCCATCTCAGAAAAAAAAAAAGCATGAGAAGGAATCTCTTGAAAATGAAAGTCAAGAAGGGCAGCCAGGCCTCAAAAGAACTGAAAAGTTCCTGAACAACTATTTGAGCCATGTCTTATTCCCTAAGACCACGAGGTCCTTGGACTTTGCTTCTCTTTGTACATTTTCCCCCATTTTTTCTCTACTTCCTTTTGGTTCCTGGAAACTGCCTATAGCTTTACCTTGCCAGGATGCTGAATTTTGGCCCTGATTCTGCCTGACTTTGTGTGACCAGTGTCCACCAAGGGCTGGCTATAGTCTCCAGGTTTTTGGTTCATATTCATGAGAACCTCTGGTTAGTCACTGGCCAACCAGGAGTGGAGACTGGAGTCCAAGCTGGCTTCCAGCAGATTTGGTCCAATCATATATTTTTTTTCCGAGTTAGAGTCTCACTCTGTCACCCTGGCTGGAGTGTAGTGGCATGCTCATGGCCACTGCAGCCTTGACCTGCTGGGTTCAGGTGATCCTTCTGCTTCAGCCTCCCAAGTAGCTGGAACCACAGATGTGCTCCACCATGTCCGGCTAATGTTTTGATTTGTTGTAGAGATGAGGTCTTGCCAAATTGCCCAGACTGGTCTCAAACCCCTGGACTCAGGCAATCCTCTATCCTCCGCCTCCCAAAGTGCTGGAATTAGAGGTGTGAGCCACCATGCTCTGCTTGGTCCAATCATATCTGAATGGGGATTTGGGTTACATGACCATTTGTCTCTCAGCAAGGGTTGCTGAAGGGAGCAAATCATGAAGATCTTGCGGTTTCAACAGTCACGTTTGCTGGTATAACATACATTCTACTTGTTGAGATGTAGAATGTCCTTGACCAGTGGCTACCCCCAATTCCTAGCAGGATTCCAAAAAGAAAGAATCCATGTTCAACTTTGACTGTAAAATATGCTTTTGAGTTCCATAGTGAAATAACAGACTTGAAATGCAGGCGTTGTTGAGAAAACATTGGGGATTCGTAAATTACAACAGCTCTTTTGACAATCAAGAGCAGAAGGGGGAATGCATTGGAACTGGCAATCTGGACAGAGAGTCTTATGAAAATCCAAAGATAGAGACTCAGGATATGTCATAAAGAAAGTCCCTTCTAGGCCAGGTTCAGTGGCTCAGCCTGTAATCCCAGCACTTTGGGAGGCTGAGGCAAGTGGATTGCCTGAGCCCGTGAGTTTGAGACCAGCCTGGGAAACTTGGTGAGACCTCATCTCTACAATAAATCAAAAATTAGCTGGGCGTGATAGTGTGTGCCTGTAGTTCCAGCTACTTGGAAGACTGAGGCAGACAGATCACTGGAGCCCAGCAGGTGGATGCTGGGGTGGCTGTGAGTGTGCCACTGCACTCCAGCCTGGGAGATGGAATGAGACTCCAACTCAAATAAATAAATAAATAAAAAGTCCCTTCTGGCCTGCGGGGGGCAGGGGGAAAATGAAGGTTTTGGGAAGAGGAGAGAGAACTAGAAAAGCTGGAGAGTCCATGTGAGGGTCCAGGCTACCCTTCCCAGGAGAGGAAGGGAGAAGGGTGAGGGGGGTATAATAAAGGATAGAAGTGGGGTGGCATCCTGTGGGAGCAGGTCTTACTCCTTGTTTGTCAGTGATAACTTGGAGAATCTTCAGCTCCTTAGAGTCGCCCTGCAACTAGCATGGAACTGGAGCTTCATGGAGCCACTCAGGGTGGTGTAAAGATGTCTGAGTGAGGCATCCTGGTGATGGACCAGGGAAGCCAGGGAATATACGCAAGGTATCTGTATATCCTTAGATGCTGAGGTAGAGGGATACAGAAGAGTCGGGGGTCAGAATGAGTCTGCAACAATTGGAGTGACTTTGTACTCAAGATAACCATGTGGAGACAGCTATACCTCAGAGAGGACCTGTGCAGGGCTATCAGGAATAAGAGTGGACCAGCCACATTCACCAGGGATGTGCGTAGACCAGCCATGCCCATCAGCGACAAGAGGAGATCAGCCAAGCCCATCAGGGAGAAGGGTAGACCAGCCATGCTCCCCCCAGGGACAATAACACACCAGACACTCCCATCAGGAATAAGAGTAGAGCAGCCACTCCCACCAGGGACAAAATGAGACCAGCCATGCCCACCACTGACAAAAGGAGACCAGCCACACCCATCAGCAAGGGAAGTAGACCAGCCAGACCCATCAGGGACAAGAGTAGGCCAGCTATGCCCCCCAGGGACAAGAGTAGAGCAGCCATGGCCATCAGGGACAAGAGGAGACCAGCCACATCCATCAGGGAGGAGAGTAGACCAGCCACACTCATCAGGGATGAAAGTAGACCAACCAAGCCCACCAGGGAGGAGAGTAGATCAGCCACATCCACCAGGGATGCAGGTAGACCAGCCATACCCACCAGGGATGAGAAAAGACCAGCCATGACCATCAGGCACAAGAGTAGACCAGTCATACTCCATCAGTGAGGAAAGTAGATGAGTCTTGCCCACCAGGTAAGAGAGTAGATTAGCCATGCCCATCAGTCACAGCCCATCAGGAACCAGCAGAGACCATGGGGACAGAAGTTGCTCATCATGAGCACACATGAGTGAGCCTCCCCTTGCACCCATGGGGGACTTTTTTGAGAACAGAATTATCCCTGAAAAGGAACTTGATCTTTGAATCAAGTATTTACTCAGAAGAGACTGAGTTAGACCAAAAGGGTTTGTTTTAGATGAAAAGAGATTGAATTATCTTTGACTTGCAAAGATAATTGTCTACAATCAATGGGAATTGACTCAAGAACATGATGTGAACCATTATGGTGATAAGCTATATCCCCAATCTTCCTTTTGCATGTCTGGACCATTGTGTTAACTTTTCTCTTATCACAGTATTGGGTCTACTAAAGTCAGATCCTTTCATTCATTATTTTAAAAAATTATATATAAAGAGATAGACAAGAAATGCATACTTTAGCTTAATGGTTTAATCAATTTTTGTTGAACAAGGACTATATGTGGGCTCTGGGGGCATAGACTGGAACAAGACAAGCATAGTTTCTACCCTAGCAATGGTTAGTCTTTGGAATAAGGGAAGAAGACCATCTTTCTATTCAATGATTTGTCATTGCTGTTCATTGCACTCTGTGGCCACTTGGGGGTATTTTCTGCACACACTATATAAGTTAGTACAATTTGTGCACTAAGCAATGTGGGTAGGTACTGAGTTAAAATTCACTCTATTTAGAATACATTCCCCTTCTGCAAGGTTTTCCAATGCTTACTGATTTCTGAGCCATTCCAACATGTATTCTTTGACCGATCATCATTTACATAGCAAATATTTATTCTGTGTCAGTTTATAGACACTCTATTAGTTGCCAGGAATCCAGAGATAGATGAAGCCCTTTCCACCTTGAAATTTTTGACTGTCTACTGGGGAATGTGAATAAATCAATGAACACTGAGGAGGGAATGTGGTGGAAGGCTGATCTGCCATTTATGTTGTTACAGCCTGACTGGGTTCTTATGCCCGCTGTCCAGAAAAACTGAGACTGATGCAGCCATTATATTAGAGAAAGAGTTTAGTACTGCAAAGCAGCTAAGTAAGGAAGATGGGAGATATTTCTCAAATCTTCATCTCTGAGAATTCAGAGGCTCAGATTTTTAAAGACAATTTGGCAGGCAAGGTGCTAGGGACTGCTGATTAGTTTGGAATTGAATCACAGAGATGCTGAGATTATCTTCTTGCACCAAGTCAGTTTCTGGGTGGGGTTCACAGGTAACTGGTCTGATTGGTGGCAGAGGGTCTACCAAAATACAGAATCTGAAAAACATCTTAAACACCAGTCTTAGGTTTATGTTATCTATAGCAGTAATTGGGGAAGTTACACATCTTGGTGAGGGAGGGCGGATTCAGTGATCAAAGCTACTCTTGCCTTTGGATGATTATACTTCATGTGCCATCAAGGAGATCTGATGGCTCACTGTTTAAGGCTCACTGTTTAACTACTTTGGGTGCAGCTTCACCCTTCCTCAGGGCATGAAGATCAGCACTTCTCTATTGCAGTGTCTGTGCAAACCAACAGATCTGTTCATTTCTAACCATAGCTGAACTGTTACAAGGCTCGTATCTCTTCTACAAATTTTATCCCGTGGCCCTATATTAACTTCATGTAGGCAGTTTCATTGTACAGGGTGTGAACCAGGCCAGGGGTGGCAGGATACCAGGCCAGGGGTGGCAGAAATCAACTCATGGGTCCTGGCACAGGGCTGCACACATGTATGGGAAGGGCTGCATTTTTATACACCCAAGATACCATTTGCTCACCAAGTACTGTTACTCTCCATCTACTGGACTATGTCTACCTAGAGGAAGCAACTTTTCCTCATTTGCAGAAGAATGCTGTGAAATCTGACAAGCTGTCATGAGAGAAGAGAGGATAATTGAACTTAATTGAACTGAGTTTAAAAGATGGGATGGAAATTGGCCAGAAAACAGAAATGAAGAAGAGTTTTCTAGGTAGAGGGAGCAGCATGTGCAGATGTGCTAGGGAAGGAGAGAGGGTATTGAATTTAAAGAACAACAGGTTGTTTGTAAAAGAGATTGTGCAGGAGAATTCTGGGAGATTAGCCCACAAAGACGGACAGAGGCCAATTATGAGGGTGTCGGTTGCTGAGAAGTTTCCATTTGTCCTGTGGCTTTAGGGAGCCTTTGGAGGATTTAGGTATCACCTCTAAGTAATAGATCCAGTGTGAAGTCATCCTCCTGACTTGTCAGCCCTCTTTCCTTCTGGCTTCTGTTTCTCTTGCCTCTTATTTTCCTTGCTACCTTGGCCACATGCTGGGATTTAATTATGGTTGGTCTTCTTTGCCATCTAACCATTTCTGGTGAAATCGTCCTCTCCCTGTATCTTTTACAATGTGCAAAGCTCTGTGGCAAGGACTGTGCCTCATACTCCTAAAAAATATCTCTTTTGGCAACATTTCTAAAGCATGGTATATGTACCATCTAAGATGTGTGAGATGACTTAAGTAGCACACAAGAAATAGTTTTCTTTTAATATATTTATAGTATTATGTTTTATACATGTATTTAATATATTTATTTTAATGTGTAAAATATATCTATGATTTTTTTTGGAGATAGGATCTGACTCTGTTGCCCAGGTGGAGTACAGTGGCACAATCACACAATCACAGCTCCCCACAGTCTTGACCTTCTGGGCTCAGTCAATGTGCTTCTGCCTCAGCCTCCTGAGTAGCTGGGGCTACAGGCATGTGCCACCACGCCTGGCTAATTTTTTGATGTTTTTGTAGAGATGAGGTCTCGCTGTGTTGCCAGGCTGGTCTCTAACTCCTGGGCTCAAGCAATTCTCCTGCATCGGCCTCCCAGATTGCTAGGATTACGGGCATGAGTCAACATGCCCAGCTCCAGCTAATTTTTTCAGTTTATTTGTAGAGGCAGAATCTTACTATGTTGCCTAGACTGATCTCAAACTTCTGGGCTCAAGCAATCTTTCCTCCTTGGCCTCCCAAAGTGCTGGTATTATAGGCATAAGGCATGGTGCCCAGTCCCAAATCTATGATTTTACTGGATGCATCTATTTAGGATGAAGCTTAAATAGGGTTTAAGTTAAAGACTTTGATGATTTAGAGGAAAAAAAAAATACTGGTGCCTCATAAATACAGAAAAACTTGCAAAGTTCGTATGCAAATAACTTTGAGATCTTTCATAGGGTTGCACACATCAGTAAGGGCTTAACACAAAACAGGTAGAAAATTGACTTGATTTTAATTAGTTTAGTACTACATATTCAGGATAGCTTACCTAGAAAGTAGTAGTCAGCATAAGAACTTGAAAGGAAGGAAGAAGGAACTAAGGGAGAGAGAAAAAGAGAGAGGGAGGGAGGAAAGGCGATATCAAGTACCCGTGTGGAAGAAGTTTCCATGCTGCTGGATTGGGGTAAAACATAGGACTCTGAGCCCACTGCAAGGGGATCACCTGGTGGCAAGGAAGAGTTTGGTACTGCATTGCTCACAGATGAGAAGGTTACCTGGGCAGGAGGCAGAATCATATCATCATCTGGTCGTCTTCCTGGTGTCTAGCTTTGCTTTGATATCTTTTTTTGCCATTGATGGTGACTATTTGAGGAAAAAACAACAACAACTGGCTTTCCTCTCCTATATACTCACACTTCTGGTCATCAAAATCTGTGAGTTTTTTTCCACTATACCAAACAATTCTCCATTTTTTGGCAGACACTGGCTGGGTGTCCTACAATTTAACTCAGTTTGATGCCGTTCACCTGGAAATAGTGTCAGATCCCACAGGTTAAGGGCTCAGTCTCCCACGACCAGCGCCCCCACCTTCACACACAAGTCCAGGTTGTCACTTGTGCTTCTGACCTACCAGCTATGAGTCTGAGGTTCCCATGGCCCCCTCCTTAGGATCTAACATTAGCCAATGCTCACTGAACTCAGGAAAGTGCTTGACTTACTATTACTCATTTTATAAAAGGATACATAGGGGAGTTTTAGGCATTCCCTCTATTCTCTGAAGGTTTGATCATTTGTGTCTATGAAAATGACTTGATAATGGATAGATGAACAGGAGAAGGACATACAAATTTATTATGTGCATGTGCATGTGGGTCCCACAAAGATGAGAGTCAAAGAAGGGCCAGATAGTTGAAGCTTAAATAGGATTTTGAGTTGCAGAAAGAAATAGAGGCTTGTAGGCTCCTGGAGGTTGGTGGTGACAAGTTGTGGGAAGGTAAGGGGAGGAACTGCGCTGTGAGCAAAGGTGGCCCTAGTGTGCAGATACAGTCTCTGAGGTAGCAGTCCTCAGAGAGTATGAGGGGGGACCTCAAAAAACCAGAATTTATTTATAAAAAATTGTGCATTTATTCTTACATGTTTAAACTTTAGTCACCTTCAAAGTACTCTCCATTTGATGCAATACATTTATTGAGACACTTTTTCCACTGCTCAGAACAGCTTTTGAACTCATCAATTTTGAAGCCTTTTGGTGATTCTGCTGTTTTTTGGTTTCACCTCTTCCACATTGGCAAAATGTTCCCCTTTGAGGCTTTTTTTTTTTTTTCATCCAGAGAAACAAAAAAAAGTTGCTTAAGGAGAGATCAGGTGAATAGGGAGGGTGGGGCCCAGGGGTCATGCTGTTTTTGGTCAAACACTGTTGAATGTTCATCCTCAGGTGGGCAGGTGCACTTGCAAATCACCGAACATGAATGGTCAAATATACTGAAAGATTCTCTAAAAAAAATTCACTGAAGCTGAATGCAACCTTTTACAACAATGTTAGCAGGTACACT
Source organism: Tarsius wallacei (assembly GCA_963574415.1). NCBI lineage: Eukaryota > Metazoa > Chordata > Mammalia > Primates > Tarsiidae > Tarsius > Tarsius wallacei. Next base: position 11,567 of record CAUYQG010278531.1, read on the forward strand.
GATGCCGATGGATTCCTAGAACTCTTAACTAGTGGGGGCAATCTGTACTACAAGAGGCCTGCCCTCCAAAAGACAATTCTGTGTTTTTGGGGGGTTCCCCTCGTAGATGAAAATTCTGTCTGGGCATCGTGTCCTGGGCATGGAGACTGCTAGTCTCCTCTCCTGTGATAGGAATTTCATCTTCTCTGGTTAATGTGGATTCCAGGGAGAGGGGTACATGGCAATCCTTCCTTTGGAGGAACTTCCCTTAGTCAGATAAAGGACACTTCAGGGAAAGTACCTTCTTGTGCTTCAAGAGGGCCTTAGGAGGGAAAGAAGGGCAAGAGGCTGGGGAGCACGAGAAGGTCAGAGAGATTGATCTCCTTCAGTTCAAAGCACTCAGCGTGCCATGCCCACATGTCACACTCTGGGGCCTCATTTTGTGGGTCCCAACAGATACACCTCAGGAACAGTCAGATGGAAGGGAGGCAAAGTTATGGGGTAGGGTGCAGAGTGCTCTTTCAACCCCTCTGAGTGCACTGACCTCTGAGCATTTCCACATGTTCGGCAACCTATAAACTCTCAGACTTCTGTCCTTTTGGGCTTTTATGAAGGCTCACTACTTAGACATGATTGGCTGAATCATTGGCCATTGGTGATCAATCCAACCTCCAACCCCCGTTTCATCCCTCTTTCAGTCTGGGGGCAAGGCTGAAAGTTCCAACCCTCCAATCACATGGCTGGAATGGGGGCCCTCCAACCAGCCCCCATCCAGAAGCTCTCCAGGAGCTCCCAGCCATCGGTCATCTCATTAACATTCAAAAGGGCACTATTTCTTCAGAGACACCAAGGGTTTTAGGAGCTGTGTGCCAGGAAACAAGAGAAAGACCAAAATATATATTTCTTATTATATCACAATATCACAGTGCTTTTTATTTTCCCTCTCCTCAGTGCGTGCAAGTGTGTATACACACACACAAACACACACACACGCGCGCGCGCGCACACACACACACACACACACACTTCCTTCTCCAGGTCATGATTGTTGAGGGAGGAAAGGCTCTGACCTGGAAGTTTAACCCCAATTGAAACAAAGATATGTTCACTTCTATGGGTTTCCTCTTGGCAACTTGGTGAGACCTCATCTCTACAATAAAAAAAAAAAAAAAAAAAATTAGCTGGGTGTAGTAGCGCATGGCTATAGTTCTGGCTTCTTGGAAGGCTGAGGTGGAAGGATTGTGGAAGCCCAGCAGGTTGGTGCTGGGGTGGCTGTGAGTATGTCACTGCACTCCAGTCTGGGCGACGGAGTGAGACTCCAACTCAAAAATAAAAAATAAATAAAAATTTGGGTTGAATTTTTAAAAAATTGGGGACAGTGCCGGCAGTGTCTATGTGTCCATGTGACCTGTTGACATGATGTAATTATTAATAGAGTCCTCTTTCAGTCTCAAAATTTAAAGGATAAGTTATATGAGCACCCTAATTAGAAGGATGCTCGTGGAACCAGAGAAGGATTCTGAGTGATACCCATAAGATTTATAAAAGTTTGCATTTGGCTCTGGTTGGATAAGAATGTCGAATTTTTAGATGAGCAATTTTAAAGAGTGACTGTTATTACCTCTGTCACCATTATATTTTGATTATGTGCTCTATAATTAGATGTTGAAAATGCTAATGCATATTAATTCTTGATTGATTGGATTACTCATTCTAATTATACTTTGATCGCTTTTGATAAATATATTGACTCATATTTTATTTACCTCACAGTATTCTTTGTGTAACTATGCTTTGATACTATCTGATTACATCTTAATATTTGATTGCTTTGAGTAGCTCTTGTTTTAACCATTGGGAAGCTGGATCATATTAGCTCTGATCTACCTGAATAGTACTGAACATAGATTTTTGATGTCCCCCCACTACTTAGTGTGACATTGGGTGGGTCACCTAATGTCTCTGGTCTTTGGTTTCCTCATCTCTAAAATGGGGATAATAATAAAAGTTACTCATAAGGGTGCCAGGTAGATTATATGAGATAGTCATGTATGAATAGGGTATCCTGGTTGGGCCCTAACTGACATTCTAGATAGTTCTAACATGTAGATGGTTTTCCCCACTCCTGCCTAAGTATCTGTTTCATGAGCTGATATGCATTAAAGATTTTTGTTGTTGATGTTTCTGAAGGGGGTTCAGGGAGAAGCAGTTCTGGGTAGGGTGCTGGTGAAGGGAAGAAGGGAGAGGAGAATGCAGGGAAGGGTGTGCCATGAGTCCATCTTTTAATTCGGCCCATGAGGTCCAAGTATTCACTTAATAGAGGGCCTGACCATGGGGTTGATGTGCTTGGGGATGTGTGCGTGTCTTTTCTTTTCTTCTATTTTTTTGAGTCTGGGTCTCATTCTGTCATGCAGGCTGGAGTGCAGTGATGCAATCACAGCTCACTGCAGTCTCAACTTCCTGGGCTCAGGTGATCCTCCTGCCTCAGCCTCCCAAGTAGCTGGGACTACAGTGCCTACCACCACGCCTAGCTAGATGTTTCTGATTGTTTTGTAGAGACAAGGTCTTGCTGTATTGCCCAGGTTGGTCTTGAACCCCGGGGTTTAAGTGATTCTCCTGCCTCAGCCTCCCAAAGTGTTGAGATTATAGGCATGAGCCACTGCGCCCAGCCTGTGTGTCTTTTCTAATTTATTCAGAGGGGCCATGAGAGCCACTCAGAGGTAGCACATGAGAGAGGGCCTTGTACCCACATGGAATTAGATGAAGGGGGGGGAGGGGGAGAGCAAACACTGAGGAAGCTATGTGTGAGAAAGATTTTGAGACTCTGGGCACAAGAACAGCTGTTCAGGGTCTGGGAGACATCCTAGCCTCCCTGTCTCTGCCATGCTGCGGCTTCTGCCCTGAATCCCAGCATGCTCTGTGGAAGATGACTGTGCCTTGTGAAGTTCAGAGATGTGTGTGTGTGTGTGTGTGTGTGTGTGTGTGTGTATACACATTGGGAAGGAGAGAAAATGTTGCCGATTGCAAGTTTTGCTACTCATTGCTGCAGGCTACAATAAACAAGCATGAGATTAAGAGGAAGGAAGATGACTTTATTCCAAGAGCTGACAGATGGGGAAATGGACAGGCTTCTCTCTCTCTCTCTCTCTCTCTTTCACACACACACACACACACACACACACACACACACACACAAACACACACACACACACACAAAACCATTTCAAAATTTTAGGCTGAGGATAGGACTTTTAAAGGGAAAAAACCAAAATGAGGAGTATCTGGCAGCGGCACAGGGAGATCTTGCCTTGATGAATTGTCATCCACCTGGAGAGGTGGCCCAGGTTGTAGATTAATCGCCTTCGGGTGATCGCTAAACATGACGAATTCTGCCATGGGATCTCCAAGCTCTGTTATTCCAAAGTCAGCCTCTGAAAATTCTCAAGCAAGTTACACAATTAGATTAGATTAGAAAGTAAAAAAAAAAAAAAAAGTCTTCAAAGTGTAGGCTAAGTGAGAAATAGTATTTCCAAAGCTGAAATGAAAATTCTCGGTGACAGGAACGTGGGGGGTATGTGTGAGGGATAACGTTTAATTACTACAATAGCTGGAAATTATAGAGCACTTACCTCCAGGCACTTTGCCCAACACTTTACAAACATTAGGATTTTTAGTGGTCACAACAACCCTGTGACAACAGTCTCTTTTTGTTATTCCCAATTCGCAGATGGGAAAGAGAGGCGAGCAGAAATTAATTAACTTCACCCAGCATTACAGAGAATAGCTGGAGGAGCCAGGATATGATCCAGAAGGTCAGATGCCGGAGCCCATACTCTTAGCTAGGACCCCATTCTGGCTCCTCATCGGGGAACCTGGAATCATTCCTGACCCAGGGAAGCCCTCCACACCGGCCCCCAGGGACACTTGGAGTGGGAAGGAACTCCATTATTGCACAAGTCCACCATCCTTAACTTGCTGAAATCTGGGTAGATGTGTTAATGGGATCTGTCTCTTCCCTCAGTCTGGTGACCCTGTTTCTTGGAGACAAAGCACACCCGCCCGGGTTCTGGTCCTTGCTTAGGACTCAGCCAAGGGGTCTCTCTTTAGTATTCTGGGTGACTGGCTTAGCAGCTCCCTTCTTCTGACATGTTTTTAGAGACGGAGACCCTCTTAGCCAAACCGGTGCTCCTTGACCTTCTGTTGAGCATGCCCTTGCTCTGACCCATCCTGAAGTCCACAAGGTCGTGGACTGACTTGCTTCTTGCCAGCTGGGAAGAGACTCAGGAATGGCCCCCTGGCATTGGGCCATTGGAGAAAGTGGTTGCCAGGTCATCTGCTGACATTTCTGGCTGCTCCCCAGGTGACCCACAAGCCTTGGGAATGTGCAAAGCAATGCCCAGACACAGCTGTATGCCCATGAGACAGCAGAGCGACCATGCCATGCCAACAAGACACTTCTACAGTGTAACATGACAATCTCAAATCTGAGAGGGCTTGCATGTGAGAATCTTTGCCTATTCCTAATAACTCACCTGGAGATCCAGCAGGGAAAGACACTGGTTTATTAGAATGTATGGTAGGCACCGATGGCGGCCAGTCGGTAAAGAAGGAATCTACATCTCAGGGCAGTACAGCAAGCAGTTTTATAGGTGAGCAACTCAGTTCATCAAATTTCTATCCAGTGCTTACAATTGCATTGATTGCATGTGATGACCACATTGTTTTCAGTGTTGCTTGGTCACTTGCCTCCACGACTCATCATTGGAAATATGCCCTTCAGAGACCAGTCTTGGTCAGAGGCTGATCCCTGGGAGAAGGGGAAGAAAGAAGTCGGGTATAGGGGAGAAGAGCCTGGATAATGACTTCATAGGTAGTATCCCATATGAGTCACCATACACGAGTAAGCATCCTATCGTAATCTTTCCTTCCTTCACAGAAAAGCCATGTACCCACTTCCCATCCCTGACACTATTTTTTTCTTTTCCTTCACTCTATTTTGTAACTTTTTGAGTATAGTTTAGTAATATTTTTTAATATGTTAGGAATTTTCAAAATCGAAATCTTACTCTTTTCCTTTATATATAAAGTTAAAATTGTGTATATAAAGTGAACATTTCTGTCATGCATGATTTAAAAAAAAAATCCTTGGAGGAAACAAAGTGAAATGTTAAGTCTGTGCGTGATGGAATTATGGGTTATTTTAATTTTCTTCTCAATGTTTCTTGGTAAGAATGTGCTGCTTTAATAATATGATAGGAAGTGTATTCTGTTTGTATTTTTTTTTTTAGGTTAGTTGTTTCTTTCTTCCTTTTTTTTGAGTTGGAGTCTCGCTCTGGTGCCCAGGCTGGAGTGCAGTGGCCACCCTAGCATCGACCTGCTGGCTCCAGCGATCCTTCCCCCTCAGCCTTCCAAGTAGCTGGAACTACAGGCACATGCTATTGTGCCTGGCTAATTTATTTATTTATTTATTGTAGAGACAAAGTCTCAATAAGTTGCCCGGGCTGGTCTTGAACCTGCGGGCTCAGGCAATCTGCTCATCTCAGCCTCCCAAAGTGCTGACATTACAGGCTAAGCCATGGAGCCTGGCCAGTTGTTTCTTTCAATGTGGTTTTATTCTATCTTGTGTAAACTGTTTAGTGCTACTATATTTCGAGTAGGCATGATATTTTTGGTTTTGACTCCATTTTACTCTCTGAAATTTCTCCAGGATAGATCTGTCCTGCTAAGAAGAAGGTGGACTAGAGACCCAAAATACAGACCCAGGCAACTTCTCCTCTGGGGGTTGGATGGAAAGAGCTTTGGCAAGGAGTTATAAGGGCAAGTCCTTTTGGTGTCACCAAACACTGAATGCCTCCGTCTCCTCCTTGGTAAAGCCACTTAGACTCAGTGGTCTCTGTCGCCTCTTCCAGGCCTAAGTCTTTGGTGTCTTATGGAAGTCAGTTGGAAAACAGGGCAACAATGAGTCTGCAGCTGACCTTGTTAGACTATAACTGCTTAATCACTTGAAGATCTTGGTGGTTTTAATGAAGGAGTGAAGTAGGAGGATGATGCTTTCTGATGCTGAGCTATGGGAGAAAAACCAAGTAGCCTGGGATTGGGTTTTCTTGGAATTAGTATCAGTAAAAAAAAAAAAATTATGTATACACACATACACACACACACGCGCGTGCGTGCGCGCGCACACGCATTTTAGAATCAGTGTCTCACTCTGTCACCCAGGTTGGAGTGCAGTGGCATGATAACAGCTCACTGCAGACTCGACCCTCTGGGCTCAGGCAATCTTTTTGCCTCAGCCTTCCAAGTAACTGGGACTACAGGCATGTACCACTACGCCTGGCTAATTGTTTGATTTTTTTTGTAGAGACAAGGTCTCGCTATGTTGCCCAGGCTGGTCTCCAGCTCCTGGACTCGAGCAATTCTCTTGTCTCGGCCTCCCGAAGTGCTAGGATTACAGGTGTGAGTCACTGTGTCTGGCCAGTATGTGGCATATTTTTAAGGTAGTAAAAGACACACATGGAAGAAAGAGGACAGTCTAGGATTTATGGGCAAAAGAGAAGAGGTAGAAACAAGCCCATCATATGTAGACAATGGATGGAAGACAAAAAAAAATCAAAGGCAGGAAGAGGAAACCTGAATTGTCCCCCTCCCCACAACTGGTGGAAACTAGAAAGTCCTATGTGCCCATTTTCTCATCCATGGTACCCGTGGTTACAACTCAATAGCACTCTCCCTATATTCTGTGACAGTTAACAAATATATTTTGTTTTCCTTTAATTTAACTGTAAGCGTAAAGTAAATATTAATATTTTCTAAGATATAAAAGCAGCCACTCATCACAATGCATTTCAACAAAACCAAACAGTTTGGTGACCAAGACTTCCAGAGATTTCTCCTAATTGCATAAAAGACAAGGTCTGTGCTTTTTTTTCATTTGCCTGATTAATTACCGCTCTGAAACCCTTGGAAAACAGACACGGTCTATAAGTGTTATCTGTTGTTTAATCGAGAACAGATGTTTTTGGAAACCTTTTAAAATAAGCCTAGAGAGTTACTGACTCCTAAGTGAATCATTTGAATGGTATATTTTTAAAGTGACATGTCAGCAAAAAGCAATTTTGACTCATGTTCGAGTTAGAGTCACTGTAATTGTGGTTTGTCCTAAACCCACCAGAATCTAGAAGCAACTCCAAGATCATGGCAGGAAATGGCATGGCCACCCACCCAGGGGCTTAGCTGAAAACCCAGCAGTCACCCATGACGCCTTCCTACCACTCTTCCCTCCCTGGGTCCTGCTCTCCCCAAGCTCCTTGTCACGTTCATGGCCTAAGCTCAGTGTCTCCCTAGCTGTTTCCTTGAACCACTACCTAGGTTAAGGCAATGGTATCAATTTGGCCTGGTAGAAACCAAAGTGCACCTTAGAAGTTTTGAATAAAGAGACTTTAATGACAAGACTTTCAGAAGTGTGGTCAGGATGATAGGAATGGGCAAGAGGGCGATAGGGCATCTGGAGAGCAGGAACGGTGATACTCAGGACCCCTCCTGGGGTTGAGGGCAGTGGCAGGACGCCATGTTCCCAGGGCCCAGTGAAAGCCAGGGAAGAGGCTGAGGGCAATGGCCACTGGGTGGCCACTGTGATCAAAGAGGTCATGCAGAAGAGAGCTGTGGCTGTGTAACACCAAAGTGACAGCATGTGGGAGAGTAAATACACCGACCTTCCTCTCCTCCTGTCTTCCAGTCTCCTGTAGGCACCTCCTATCGGCCAAATCCAACTGAAACCAAGCTGCAAGGGAGCTTAGGAGATGTGATCCTTGGGGTCAGCCTCCTTGTAGGGCAGAGACAGCAGAGAGTTGGTCTGGAGGCTCAAATGAAGAATCCACTGGTGCGGCAAACAGCCCCCCCTACCCCACCTGAACTACTGCAACAGCCTCTTGAGGGCCTCCATGCTTCCAGGCTTGTTTTCTCCTCTCATCATTATCTATCATGTGACAAGAATGCTCTTCCCTGGCTCTCACTGGGCCCTGGGAACTTGGCGTGGTCCCACTGCTCTCAGCCTCTTCCCTGAGGCTCTCTTCTTACAGTCCTTGAATGACTGCCCATCATTCTCAGGATAGAATGAGAACTCCTCAGCATGGTTTCCAATGTCCTGTGAGCCATGTGTCTGTCTACTCCTACTCCTTTGTACTCTGTAGTTCTGGGAACATGACACCCTCTGGCTCATTCCCGCCTTAGCCTGTGCTTAGCCACGCCCTCTGCCTGCCATGTTCTTGACGCCACTGTGCCCTACTCACCATGCCTTTCTTCTAACTGGGTTCTACTATGCCCTGTCCCCCCTTTTAAAGACTTTGTAGGATTCTTCCCTATTTTATTTTATTTTTTTAGTTTTAAAAATAGACTTTATGTTGTGGAGCAGTTTTTGGGTTTATAGGAAAATTGACAGTTCCCATATACTTCCTCTCTATTTCGGATTTTGGCCATTCTAATAGGAATGCAGTGGTATCCCCATGTTTCAATTCCCCAATGATGTATGACGTTGAGTATCTTTTCATATGCTTACTTGCCATTTCATGCTCCAGTTTTAATCGTCGGTTTAGCTGATGCTTTCTGCAGGAAGGCTACTGTCCCCCATTGCTGTGTAATACACAATTCCAAAAGTCAGTAGCTTCAAACAACAGTTATGTATCTGGAGGGCCTGTGGAAGTCAGCCGATGAGGCTGGGTTGAGGTGGGTGGCCCAACTTCAGGCTGTAGTGGCTGGAGCTGTTCTGCTTCTTGAGGTAGGCTTTTGGGTCTGCTGTATGGCTCCATGCCATGTCTCCAGCCTTGTTTGAGCCAGAGGTATAGCCATTGTATGTTCTCATAATAAAGAAAGAAGCACAAGAGGCTGAGTGGAAACCTGACAGTTTGTAAAGCCTAGACCCACAGAGACATACTTGTGATTAAACAAAGTGAGTCAACTGGCCAACTCCAAATTCCAGGGGAAGTATGAGGCCCTAGCAAGGATATGGATGTGGACTGGGGAGGAGTGAAGAATGAAGACCATTAAGTCTGTTGACCTCAGTCCATCCCTTTGATCATGACTACTTATTTCTCACCAACATGTTCCCATGCCAGGGCCCCAGAAGGTGTCATCAAATCATGATGGGAGCTTGATTTGTTCGACAGAATGTCATTATTTATATCTGGTCTGGACATGGCTTCTCTTGACCCAGACACCAATGAACTAAAATGACAAGCTATCTGCACCTTAAATACCCAATCCTTAGAGGTAGAACAGGAAGGAAATAACCAAAATAAACACTTGTGTTTCAAACACTCCGATTTCCGCCCACACACCACTGGCCATAGCAAGTCACATGGTCAAGTCCAAAGCCGAGGGATACTCATGATGAGGCCAAGATAAAGAAGGGACAATACTTTACCCCAATATAAATGGAACGGAAGCAGAGTTGTCTTTTCATTTGCACCATTTGCCTTGACCACTTCTGAAAGAGGCTTTAGAAAATACGTCCTTTCTGTCATCTGAACAGGTTACCCAGAATTGCTTCCAGCCTGAAGAAAGCCAGAGATCAGAGGTCTTTTTACTTTTCAAATCATCACAGTTCTTTATACTCAAGGACAGAAGTATTCTTGCCAACAGTACTCTCAAAAAAGAAAAAAAAATCTGATTTTACAAATAAACAACAACAAAAAATTAAAAGTGACAAGGAAGCACATCTTCACCTTAGAAAGGTAAGATAAAGGAATGAGTGTTTTCTAATGAGTAAATAAAAGATTGCTGAAGATAGAGTCAAAAAGGCCAAATAGGAATGTATCCCATACATATTTCTTGGTAGAGAGTTTAGGGATTTAAATAATTCAAGATTTGGGCCAAAATTTGTATAGACTAATATATAACAAACATCTTGGTAGTAAGCGTATTAAAATTGATATTTTAATTACATCAAATCTTTCTGAGTATATCAGATTAAACAAGGTGTCCTTCAGTGAAAACATAATTTATATAAGTAGTGGTTTTTAAGTCTCATAGTTAACACTTAAATCTCAGGACAGCCCTGACCTCCTGGGCTAAGGTGATCCTCCCACCTCAGTATCCCAAGTAGCTGGGAATACAGGCGCATGCTACCATGCCCAGCTAATTATTATTATTATTATTATTATTATTATTATTTTGGTAGAGACGAGGTCTCACTTTGTTGCTCAGGCTGATCTTGGATTTCCATGCTCAAGTGATCCTCCCACCTTGGCCTCCCAAAGTGCTGGGATTATAGGTGTGAGACAATGCACCCAGCCTTGAGAAAGAGAATGACTACAGTGTGTGGGTTTAATCTTTAGGCAAGTCTGATGGTTTCTAATTCTTTGTATTTAAGAACATTTTAGTATAATTTAATTGAGTTTTCTATTGATAGAACTTTAAAAATTAGCTTTGATAAATGCCTTTTCTGTGATTTTACTATTGACCTCTCAAGAACTTCAAATAATTGAGTGACGCCGAAAGACCAAATTCCTTTCATTCCCACTAACTCACATGTAAGGACTCAAATTTCTCAGCGCTTGTATCTGTTGCAAATAAACAAGAAAATAAAAGAAATAAAATTGGAAAAAAACCCCTTTATGGGTTTTTTTTTTTTTTTTTTAGTTGGAGTCTAACTCTGTCGCCCAGACACCCGGCCACCGCAGCCTCGACCTGCTGGGCTCTGGCGATCCTTCCGCCTCAACCTTCCAAGTAGCTGGAATTACAGGCGCGCGCTACCACACCCGGCTAATTTTTTGATTTTTATTGTGGAGATGAGGTCTCACCAAGTTGCCCAGGTGGGTCTCGAACCCACGGGCTCAGGCAATCCACTCACCTCGGCCTCCCAAAGGCGCGGGATTACAGGCTGAGCCACCGAGCCCGGCCTCCTTTACGGGTTTTTAACGTATTTTATTCTTGTCCACACATGTGGCAAACTTCATTTACAATACCTCTCTGCCTGTCTCTATATATAGTTCCTGGTATTTCTGGCATATCTGGCTGCTGTTGGGACCACACCCTTACGTTTTCTAGGAGCCTGGCCTCCCAGTTGGAAGGGCTTTCTAGACCAAGACTACTCAAGGTTGCAACATCAGTGTCACCTGGAGCCTGGTCCAGGTATGAGTCCCTGGGCCTTTTCTTGGACTTGCAGTACCGAAATCGCTGGCGGTGGTGCCAGGGTCTCTGTAGTAATAAGCCCCAAGGTGATTTAGAAGTATGCTAAAGTTGGAGAAATACTCCACTGGATGCTGTCTTACTTCTTCCAGAGTTTGGGCTTCACCCTGAGGACTTGGCTGTACTTGCAGTGCCCTGGGTGGACTGTTTCCACATTGCTTCTGGATGACCTGCCCTTGACTTGATCTTTGTCTCTAGGCTGTGTTTTACTTGAGAATCTTATACTGACTGGGAAGTCTATGGATGCCAACCAGTTTTTTTTTTTTTTTTTTTTGGAGTTGGTGTCTCACTCTGTCCCCCAGGCTGGACTACAGTGGCATGCTCACAGCCACCCCAGCATCGACCTGCTGGGCTCCGGCGATCCTTCCGACTCAACCTTCCAAGTAGCTAGAACTACAGGTACGTGCTACCATGCCTGGCTAATTTTTGATTTATTGTAGAGATGAGGTCTCACCAAGCTGTCCAGGCTGGTCTCGAATCCTTGGGCTCAGGCAATCCACTCGCCTAGGCCTCCCAAAGTGCTGGGATTACAGGCTGAGCCACCGAACCTGGCCAACAACCCGTTTTATTTTCCAAGCTGGCTAGTTTGAGCCCTACTGTCCCTCTGAATTCTGCCTGCAGTCCGACCAGTTTTTCCCTAAGCTGCTACAGTGTATGCGCCGAGAGCTTCTAGAGTTACCTGCCTGGCAGTCTTGCCCAAGCCCACAGGTTTGTTAGGCACATTTACTGACTTCCAAGTTAACTCAGGTAACAGTTTTACCAGATGTTTTGTCATTACATAACATTGGTCACCATTTTGCAGCCTCCTATAATACTTTCCCTGTTGTTTTTTCAGTCTTTATCTGGTTAGCGGGCCTAAAACCAATACCACCTTTTGTAGGATTTTATTAAAGTACCAATTTCCATACAGGTTTGATATTACTGTGTAGCAAACCGCTCCAACACTTGGGACTTAAGACAATAATTATTAGCCAGGTGCAGTGGCTTACGCCTGTAATCCCAGCACTTTGGAAGGCGGAGGCGAGAGGGTTGCCTGAGCTCAGGGGTTTGAGACCAGCCTGGGCAACTTAACGATACCTTGTCTTTACAATAAATCAAAAAAATTAGCCAGGCATGGTGGCGTGCGCCTGTAGTTCCAGCCTGTAGTTCCAGGAGGCTGAAGCTGAAGGATTGCCTGAGCCCAGCAGGTCGAGGCTGCGGTGGCCATGAGCATGCCACTGCAC
>CAUYQG010278542.1:0-22146 GCA_963574415.1 Tarsius wallacei
GTTCCAGCTACTTGGAAGGCTGAGGCAGAAGGATCGCCGGAGCCCAGCAGGTTGAGGCTGCAGTGGCCGGGAGCGGCCATGGCACTCCAGTCTGGGTGACAGAGTAAGATTCCAACACAAAAAAAAAAAAAAAAAAAAAAACTGAAAAGCAAGAGGTGGTGGCAATTTTTGGTCTTCTTCTCTATCTTCTTCTTGGGGCGTTGTCATAGGACAAGAGGAGAAAAACACCCCTTTTTCATATCACAGAACCTATATGAGAGTAGGAATGTCTGAGCAACAAGAAAACTTGGATCATCTGCTATCTACTCGGCTTTGAATCCAGACCACAGTCAGAATAATTTTGACCCTTTCTTCCCCTGCCATCTCCAATCAGCAATGGAAGTGACTGAATACAGAGCAGAGTGTAGCATGCCAGAAGTGGCGAGACACTCAATGGGACAGGAAATAATTTGAGTGTGCTGAGAGTTTATAGAGGAAGAGACGAGAAAGCATCCTACAAAGAAAGGGACTACCACTCACTGAGAACGTATTGCCAAGTAGGTTTCAAAGGTAAAGAGTTCATGTCCTAAGTTATTTTGAAGCAAATGAACATAGTTAGGGTAAAGATGTGGGACTGTTTTATGGTGTAGAAGATCACCACCAGCCTGGGCGTGGTGGCTCATGCCTATAATCCCAGCACTTTGGGAGGCAGAGATGAGAGGATTGCCTGAGCCCCTGGGTTCCAGACCAACCTGGACAACTTGGCAAGGCCTCGTCTCTACAATAAAAATCAAAAAAATTAGCTGGGTGTGGTAGCGCGCACCTGTAGTTCCAGCTACTTGGAACCTGAGCCCAGCAGAACAAGGCTGCAGTGGCGGTGAGCGTGCCACTGCACTCCAGTCTGGGAGACAGAGTGAGACTCCGACTCAAAAAAAAAAAACACTTCCAAATCTTCAACATCCCGTGAACTCTATAAAGAATAATTTTCATTTGAATTTAAAATAAATGATTTGTTTTTTCTTTCCCATCCAAGATTCCTTGAGATGCATTTCCAACTGCTAACTATCTTTTCCTAACAATTTATTGTGTTTTCTTGTGGGTATTTTTAATAAATGATTGACTTTGTTTTCTGTCACTTATAACAGAATACCTGAAACCTGCTAATTTATAAAAGAAATACATTTATGTCTTACAGTTATGGAGGCTGAGCAGTCCTAGATCAAGGGGCCATATCTGGCGGGGACCTTCTTGCTGGTGAGTACACTCTGCAGAGTCTCAAGTCAGTGAAGGGCATTACGGTGAGGGAACTAAGTGTGCTAACTCGATCTTTTTCTTCTTCTTATGAAGCCACTAGTATTACTCCCATAATGATCCATTAATACATAAACCCATTAAACCATGAATAGATTAATCCATGCATCAAGGCAGAGCCTTCATGACCTAGTCACCTCTTAAAGACCTCACCTTTCAATATTGCCTTAATAGGGGTTAAATTTCAACATGAGATTTGGACAGAGCAAATATTCAAGTGATAACAATGATCCTATCTGCCCATATAAGTACTATTTAGCTTGAATTATCCATTTCTAGAGGCTGAAAATGTTTCCTATATGACATGTTGTACATTTTCTAGGACCATGGCATATGGAGGTAGTCGTTTAATAAATGCTCTTGGTGTTAATTTTTATAAAAATTGATATACAAGGTAAAAACTTCTTTTGACTTTAGAAAAATAGGGATATTCAGTCTTCAAATGATGGACCAAGAATTAAAAATGAGTCTGACAAAGTATTATAAAATATAATTTCCTTTTTATTTCACCTTACTGAAAATTTATTATCAGATATATTCTAGTATAAATCAAGTTTGCTTAGGCTTTGGGTGATTTAATGAGATAAGCTGTCAGAAATAGATTGTGCTTCAGATATTTTTATTTCTGATATAAAATCAAACAATAAGATACAGGTTTTTATATCATATTCTGAGTAAGAAGCAACCTTTTTCTTTAGGATTCATTGAGCAGTATTAAATAATTTAGACTTTTTGCACAAAAAATTACAGCATTTATATTTGTATTGTGTTTTACAGTTAACAAAACACTTATAAGTAATAAGGTTGATATGAGTGAGGTTTAACCCAAGATTATTAATTCCTTGGTGAAATGAGACAAAAAAGAAATGAGTATATCTTGCCAGTTCATACGATAAGACTGTTCATGTTCTCTATATGGAAGGGTATTAAGTCAAATAACTTTAACTCTTAAAAATTTACTGATGTTTTATTCATGTGATGCTGTTTTGTTGGGGCCATGGAAACATTATAAAACTGTGACTGGAGATGAGATTTCCCCTAAAGCAAAATACTATGATTCAGGCTTCCAAAAGAAGTCATGAATTAGAGTACAAACATTAGTTTTCTATCTAGGGTTGAAGAAAGATTTAATCTGATTCCAAAGGGTGGAGATTTTGGATAATCAGTGTGAGCATTCAGATAGTTCTAGTCAGACAGGCTTTCCCTGTGCCCAGAATGGGGATAGCAACAATACATTCAGCAAAGGAACTGTGGTCCTAAAGACTGAAAATCCTAGGACCATCCACAAAACAGCCACCTGAGTGCATACTACAGAGCAATCTTTTATAAAAGGAAGAATCAATCAATGCAGTAAACTTCATCATGGTCTTATTTTAAAAGTTTGCCACAGACACTCCAACTTTCAGGAAACACCACCCTGAGTCAGTCAGCAGCCATCTACATAAAGGCAAGAACTTCTACCAACATAAAGATTAATGCTTGCTGAAGGCTCAGATGATCATTGGCATTTTTTAGTAATAAAACACTTTAAATTAAGGTATATACTTTTTAAAAGATATAATGCTATTGAATACTTAATAGGATGGACAGAGCAGAGGGACTTTAGAAACTTGACCTTGAGCATACAAGAGTCAGCCCCCTGAAAAACTCCTCTGGGTGAAGGAAACTTTGAGGAAAATGGATTGCCAAGAATTAGACCAGCAAGAGCTCAACCGATCATAATCTGGATATTTTTAAAAATTTGAGAAATTAATGTTAATTTTTTTTTCAGTCAATCAAGTCGTATTGATTTCCAAACGCCATGAGGCTATATCCTTAACATCTCAACTCTCTCTACTTCTTGCCATTTTCATTGTCATTTAGTTTAGGGTATCATTATCTCCCACCTACATGATCACAACAACCACATAAACAAAATCTCTGCCTACCTTATATAATGTAGCCAAATGATATTTACGAAATGTGGATCTAATTGTGCTAATATCTTTTTAAATTTACTTACTGTCAGTTCCACATTACACAGGTTATAGTGCATAAAGCCCTTCATAATTTGCTTGCTGTTTACATATCCACATCTTAAGGACAGACACCATCTTCATCTCCATTCGTACATCAGGCTACATTGCATGCAGTACCATTCAACGTTCTTTCTTGCTTCCAAGTTCTTCAACCCGCTACCCAGAATGCTCTACTCATTATCCACTTCCACCATAGAATTTTTCTGCCTACTTTAATTGTATCTTTCTCTCAACAGCATATCTGTCTAAACAGTTATTTCTGACTCTTTTCCATACCATATACACTAAAATGGGTTATGCCCACTGCTTCCTTCCTGGAAACTCTTATATACTATTGGAATTCCTCATTATTTCTCAAGAGAAAGGACTATGTCTTGTTTATTGTATGTCTGGCTTCTAAGACCAGACAAGACACTCAAAAAATATTAGTTGAATATACTTTTCTCCTAGGTAACACAATCACTGTGTGAGTTAGAGACAATTATTATCCCACTTTATAACCAGAAAAACTGAGTGCAAGAATTCCTAGGGGATATGACAGGTTCAGCTCCAGACCACAATAATAAGGCGAAAAGCAATAAAGTGAGTCACACAAATTGTTTGGTTTCCCAGGGCATATAAAAATTATGTTTCTAACATCTTGTAGTCTATGAAATATTCAATAGCATTATGTCTTTTAAAAAGTATATACCTTAATTTAAAATATTTTATTGCTAAAAAATGCCAATAATCTTCTGAGCCTTCAGCAAGCCTTAATCTTTGTGTTGGTAGAAGGTCTTGCCTTTATTTAGATGGCTGCTGACTGACTCAGGGTGGTGTTTCCTGAAAGTTGGGGTGACTGTGGCAAACTTTTAAAATAAGAACATGTTGAAATTTACTGCATTGATTGATTCTTCCTTTTATAAAAGATTTCTCTGTAGTATATAATGATGTTTGATAGCATTTTCCCCACAGTAGAACTTCTTTCAAATTGAAGTCAATCCTCTCAAACGCTGCTTATTCTTTATCAACTAAGTTTACATAATTCCAAAAATCCTTTGTTGTCATTTCAACAATGCTTACATTATCTTCACCAGGAGTATATTTCGCCTCAAGAAAGTACTTTTTACTCATCTATTAGAAGAAACTTCTCATCCATTCAAGTTTGATCATGAAATTACAGTAGTTTACTCACATCTTCAGGCTCCACTTCTAATTCTAATGAATGCTCTTAATGGCATCTAGAATAGTAATTTTTTTCAAAAGGTTTTTTTTTGGGGGGGAAGCAGGATTTATTGAGAAGACAGAGAATCTCCAAGACTGGGAGGAAATCCAAGAGGGTTGCCCTCCAGGAGGTTTTCAACTTACTTTGACCATACTGACCTGAAAAATCACTATTTATGATAGCTATTGCCTTCCAAAATATATATTTTTAAATAAAAAATTTGAAAGTTGAAATTACTCCTTGATTTATGGACTTCAGAATGAATGTTGTTTTAGGAGACATGAAAACAACATTTACCTTCTTGTACATATGCATCAGAACTCTTGGATAACTATGTGCATTGTTAATGAGCGGTAATATTTTGAAAGGAATCTTGTTTTTCTGAGCAGTAGGTCTCACAATGGGCTTATGATATTCAATAAACTATGCTGTAAACAGATATGTTATCATCCAGGCTTTGTTTTCCATTTACAGAACACAGGCAAAGTAGATTTAGCATAATTCTTTTGGGTCTAGGATTTTTAAATGGCAAATGAGCATTGGATTTAACTTAATGTCACCATCTGCATTAGCCCCCTAGAAAAATAATCAGCCTGTCTTTTGAAACGTTGAAGCCAGGCACTGACTTCTCCTCTCCAACTATGCAAGTCCTAAATGGCTGGGTGCAATGGTTCACTCCTGTAATCCCAGCACTTTGGGAGGCAGCGGTGAGAGAATTGCCTGAGCCCAGGGGTTTGAGATCAGACTGGACAACTTAGTGAGACCTTGTCTCTACAATAAATTGATAAACTATCTGAGCCTGGTGGCACAAGCCTGTGGTTTCAGCTACCTGGAAGGCTGCGGTGGAAGGATTGCCTGAACCCAGCAGATCGAGGCTATGATGACCATGAACGTGCCCTGTACTCCAGCCTTGGCAATCATGAGACTTTGACTCAAAAAAAGGGGGGGGGGGGGAAAGGGGGTGTTCCAGGAGTGGTGGCTCATGCCTATAATCCCAGCACTTTTTGGGCAGAGGTGAGAGGATTGCCTGAGCTCAGGGGTTTGAGAACAGCCTGAGCAACATAGTGCGACCTCGTCTCTACAATAAATAAATTTTAAAAAATATTAGCCAGGCATGGTAGTGCACACCTGTAGTTCCAGCATATTGGAAGGCTGAGGCGGAAGGATCACCTGAGCCCAGCAGGTTGAGGCTGTGGTGGCCATGATTGTCCAACTGCACTCTAGCCTGGGTGATAGAGTGAGACTTCGAATCAAAAAAAAAAAAAAAAAAAGTCCTAGGTGTCATTTCTTCCAATAGAAGCCTGTTTCATCTACATTAAAAATGTTTTATTTAGTGTAGCTATTTTTAGCAATTATCTTAGCCAGGTCTTCTGAATAACTTGCTACAGCCTCTATATCAGCACTTGCCACTTCATCTTGCACTTTTATGTAACGGAGATGACGTCTTTTCTTAAATCTCATAAACCAACTTCTGTTAGCTTTCAACTTTTCTTCTGCAGCTTCCTCATCTCTCTCAGCCTTCAGGGAATTGGAAAGAGTTACAGCTTTGTTCTATATTAGGCTTTGACATAGGGTAATGATGTGGTTGGTTTGATCTTCTATCCAGACTACTACCACTTTCTCCTTATCAGCAATAAGACTGCAGTCTCAACCTTCTGGGCTCAGGCAATTTTTCCACCTCAGCTTCCCCAGTGGCTAGTACTACAAGCATGCATCACCACGCCTGGTTTATTATTTTTTTTTTTAATTTTTTGCAGAGATGAGGTCTTGCTATGTTGCCCAGGCTGGTCTTGAACTCCTGGGCTCAAGCACTCCTCCTGCCTTGGCCTCCCAAAGAGCTGAGATTACAGGCATGAGCCAGCATGCCCAGCGGATGTTTCACTTTTTATAACCCATGTGTTTGCTAGAGTAACAATTTTAATTATCTTCAAGAACTTGTCCTTTGCATTTGCAATTTGTCTAGCTGTTTGGCACACAAGGCCTAGCTTTCTGCCCATTTAATCTTTCCTTCTTCACTAAGCTTAATCATTTCTAGCTAAAGTGAGAGGCATGCAAGTGGTCCTTTTACTTAAACATTTAAAGGCCATTGCAGGGTTATTAATTGGCCTACTTTAAATATTGTTGGGACTCAGCAAATAAGGAGGGACAAGGAGAAGGAAAGAGATGGGGGAATAGCCAACAGAGAGATGGGTGGAGCATTCAGAACACACACACAACATTTATCAATTAAGTTCATCATCTAATATGAGTGTGGTCTGTGGTTTGTGATGCTCCAAAACAATTGCAAATAGTGACATTAAAATCACTGATCACCATAACATATATAATAATCACAAAAAGTTTGAAATACTGTGAGAATGACTAAAATATGAGACAGGAAGTGAGCACATTTTGATGAATAAATATCACCAATAGACTTGCTTGACAGTGTTGCCACACACCTTCATTTGTAATAAATGAAATATCTGCAAAATGCAATGAAATAAGATATTTCTCTATAAGAAATATTCAATGTATTCTCCAATGTTGCAGAAATAGTCAATGACCCAGCCAGGACTCAAAATTGAATCCTTTTACTACAAACCTAGTACTTTTCTCTACTATGTTGCACTGCCATGTAGTATTCATGTATAGTACAATATAGCACTTTTCTATAAAAATGTCATTTTGCTAGAGGGCTATAATCTAAATGTGAAAAATTCAATATTGCAGAATTGCTATTAGGGAAGAAAGAATATGCCTTTAAATAAAGGTATGTCTGCATAGACCAATGGAACAAGATAGAGAATCTGGAAATAAAACCACAGACCTTAAATCAGTTCATCTTTGACAAACCCGATGAAAACAAACAAGGGGAAAGTAAACCATATTTAGCACATGGTGCTGGGATAACTGGCTAACCACATGCAGAAGAACAAAACTGGACCCCTACCTATCACCATGTACAAAAATTAATTCAAAATGGATGAAGGACTTAAATGCGAAACCTCAAACTACAAGAATCTTAGAAAAAAACATAGGGAACATCCTCCTGGACACTGGAGTAGGCAGTGAACTCATTGCCAAGTTCTCAAAAGCAAATGCAACAAAGGCTAATATTGACAGTTGGCATCTTATCAAACTACAAAGTTTTTGCACAGCAAAAGACACCATAAAGAGTCAACCCACAGGACGGGAAAAAATATTTGAAAGTTATACATCCCACAAAGGCCTAACATCCAGGATTTACAAGGAACTCAAATGATGACAAGAAGGAAAAAAAATTAAAAAGAGGGCAAAGGACATGAATAGACAGAAAGACATCCAAAAAGCCAACAAACATATGAAAAAATGTTCAGCCTCACTAATCATAAGAGAATTGCAAATCAAAACTACAATGAGATACCACCTGACACCTGTAAAGATGACCACCATTAAAAAGTGAAAAACCACTAAGAGTTAGCCTGGCTGAGCAGAGAAGTTTGGTGGAAATGTAAGCTAAATCAACCTTTGTAGAAAGCAGTATGGTGTTTTCTCAAAGAACTGAAAGTTGAACTACCATATGATCCAGCACTTCCATTTCTGGGAATATATGCAAAGGAACATAAGTAGCTCTATCAAAAAGACACCTGCCCACGTATGATCATTGCAGCACTATTCACAGTAGCAAAAACATGGAACCAACACAGGTGCCCACAGAAAGTGGGCTGGATAAAGAAAATGTGGTACATATATACAATGGGATACTATGCAATCATAAAGAACAAAACCACGTCCTTTGCAGCAACTTGGATGCCATCATACTAAGTGAACTATTACAGAAACCAAAAACCGTATACCACATGTTCTTACTCATAAGTGGAACTCTATCACTGGTCACATGAGCACAAAGGTGGGAACAACAGACACTGAACACTGCCAAAGGAAGGAGGGAAGAAGGAGAGATTGGAGGCACACAACAACACTCTGGGTACTGGGTTCACTATTAAGAAGACAGAGGGCCTGCTAGAAGCTCAAACCTCTCCGTCACACAATTTGCTTATGTAGTAAATCCTCACATGTACCCCATAACTCTAAAATATAACAAGATAATGAATAAATAGAGGTCGTCTGTTCAAGTTTTTCTCATACTTTAGAGTACATCAAAATTACCTAGAAGACTGATTGATACAAAGATTGCCTAAAGATGATAAAGGATGTTAAAATGAACTTATTCAAATCTGTCATTCTACAACTTCACTACAAAAAATCTACAAAAGATCTTCTCTACAGTTTTTCTTTTTAATTGTTTTAACATTTAAAATGTATTTCTAAATTTTTCTTAAACAGCACACTAGCGATAAGAAGAAAATTCTGAAACAACCAGATACTCAGAAAAATAGGTCCACACAAGGCTCAAACCCAGTACTGGCAGGAACTCATCAAGCTACTGCCAAATTTATTCTGGCAGTCCAAGGAGTCTGGGAGTATGGGAACCACAAACATGACCACAGTGGCCATATTCCAGACTTTGTTTTATTCATTGGACATCTTGAATACTAAATGTCCAGAAACCTTGGATGGGTAGCAATGCTCCTCCCACACCCAGGCATGGATGAGATCTAAATTGGGGAGAAATTCAGAGCTGGAAAGCTTTCTACTGATCACAGATGCCTAAAAAATGAACTTTGCCAAAGGGACAAATGGACAAAACTTTACCACACCAGAGATCTCAATTTAGGACCATATTTTCTTTTCACTTTATTTTTTAGTTTAAAAGTTCTTATTCCAAATGTTTGTTTGTTTTGCTGGTTTTGTTTTCTTCCATGCATCTGTTCATTTGTTTAAGTAAAATTGTCTAATTTTTGCTTCTGTTTCCTCTAGTGATAATGCCACATCTGCTTACCATATTTATTTTTAATTGATTTGTGACAAATGGCAATTTCATGCCTAACCCTTTCACTTACAGCTTTGAGTGAGTTTGCATAATCAAAATCTTAGTTTACATAAGACAAAATTGTGCCCTCCTGCTTTGCCAAAGATTCTAGGCAAAGAAAACTTAGATTTTTTTAAAAAATGTGTATTTGTTTTTTTGGCTTGGATCATCAACTAGTAAATTCACATTATTTATCCACTGCTTGGCCTACTATAGATCTCCTATATGCGTATTCCAAGTGGTATTCATAGTGTTTTAGGGTAGTTTCAATTCCTCAATGTGTGAGACATTTGCAAGAAGAAAATTCCATTAGAAGTTAATAAAATGAAAGAAACAAATACTGTGTATCTTGAAGTAGGCAAATCACACCTATAACTGTGTCCTCATACAAAACATTTTCCAAAGTAGTCTCTGAAGAATACTTTCCTAATGAGCATTACAATCAACAATGCCCAGAAAATCAGCTAAAATGTCCTCCTGCTGAGTGCTCTCAACTGAATGATCTCATGGTCTCCTCACTGGAAAGATCCTCCTTTCTCTCCACAAAAGTACTCCTCTGCTGGGAGCCCTATCTGGATGGACTCTCTTAGCCTCAGTCGTCCAGTGGTTTCATAGATATCACCAAGACAAGTATGCTAGTTTTATTCTTGATCTAGCCTGTGATTGTGACACCTTCAGAGAAGCGCCATCAGAACAGTAATTGCCAAGTTGGAGCTCCCTGCTCTTAACAGTTACATGTTTCTTCTCTAAACTCTTTAAATTTCAAACGCTTCTGAGAAAAGATAGCAATTGGAAGGGATATCACTCTTTAGTGTGCATCCAAATCACCCAGAGGACTTGTTTATACTCAGATTGCTGGATTTCATCCCTGGAGGTTCTGACTTGGTAGATCTGGGGTGAAGTCTGAAAATGTGCATTTCTTACAAATGATATTGATGTTGCTGAATCAAGGACTATACTTTGATAACCCAGTGTTATAGTGGAAGGAGTACCAATTTCTAAAGCAGTCAAGCTTGAGTTTCAATTGCAACTGCATTATTTACTAGCTGTGTGACATTGAGAAAAAGGCCTAATGTCTCAAATCCTCAGTGTCCTCACTAATATATATTAAAGATGGCAATCAATACCACTTATGGTCATTGTGGAGATTCAATAAAAGTAGAAACACATATACATGGCATTAGCTCAGTATCTGACTAGAGGAAGTGTTCTATAAATGTTTGTTTTCTTTTCTCTCTTTTATTCGGGATAAAGAATTCTTCCTGAAGCCAGACCAGTTTGTTTCTTGACAAAAAAAAAAAACTCCCTTTCCATTCTGGTTTACAGCAAAGTCAATATCACTGACTCAGTCTCAAGATAGGTGCTCCTTCTCTTAAATACAGTGTTAGTAATCCTCCCCCAAAGAAATACTCCTTTCTCTAAGAGCTGTCAGAAGGCTCCAGTTGCCTTTTAATTACTCATATAAGGTCTCTGTGAAAATATCTAGATGACAAGAGGTTTCTAAATGATAAACACTGACCACTGGCTATAAACTCACTTGAAGATGGATTGTTTTGTTTAAAAGATTCCAAACAATGACCATCTTTAAAAGTCTTTCTAATAATGCAAAATTAGCATAGGGCAGAAGGTTACCAGAATCTGTTCATTCTCAGCAAAGCATAGTTGTAGGCAAGTCTTTCTGCTGGGTCCTTTTATTTTTTTTCTTTCTGAGAGTAGGTTTAAATTAAATCAAGTAAATATGTGTTAAGTGACAGAATTGTACTTTTTTTTTTTTTTTTTGGAGGAGTCTCACTCTGTCACCTAGGCTGGAGTGCAGTGGCAGGCTTACAGCCACCACAGCTTTGACCTGGTGGGCTCAGATAATCCTTCCGCTCCACCTTCCAAGAAGCTGGAACCACAGGCGCGCGCCTCTATGCCCAGCTAATTTTTTGATTTATTGTGGAGTCGGGGTCTCACCAAATTGCCCAGGCTGGTCTCGAACCCATGGGCTCAGGCAATCCTCTCACCTCAGCCTCCCAAAGTGCTGGGATTATAGGCGTGAGCTACCACGCCTGTCCTAGAATTGCACTTTTTAAAAAATTTTCTTCAGATTTCCCAATTTCCATTCTCAATCTTAACTTGATTTTATACTGGTTTTTAGCATGTAATATTTGAGCAATAACAATAAGAAGTAGTGGAACAAAAATGGAGACAAACAAGTAACTGGAAAAAAAATTCACTCTTTTACTGAGCACTCACTTTGTACAAGGAATTAAGCTAAAGCATTTGCATACACTCTCTTCTTTCAACTGTAATCCTGTCATATGGAAAAGCATTTCATTCCCATTATAAACATGATAAAATTTTCATTCATATAAATACAATGAAAGACATAAAAAGGCAAAGTTAGTAAGTGTCAGATTTGGAATTCAAACTTAGTTCTTTAAAGAATACTTTTCTTAATCATTCTAAGTTCTAGGGAATACTTTTGCTCCTAATCATTACACAAGGCTCTCTTTCTTATCATTGGCACTGATAAAGAACTCCTAAAGAATTACTTAAGATGCATGATGGAGTATTCAAGGGTGAATTAAAATACGTTCTTACATACATATACACAAGCAAGTATGACAAATTTTTACACTTGCTGAATCTAGATGAAGAATATCAAGAATTTGTTATATGATAATATAACTTGTTGCATAATATATGATATAATAATTTCTGAGGGTTTTTAAATTTTAATAATCTAAAGTGGGAGGGAAAAGAGGAACTCACCAAACTTCCTCAGGTAATAGCATTGAGGTAAGTTCAGGGTATGGATGTAAAAAGAACAGAAGACAGGATGCAAATATTTCGGAAAAGTGTTCACTGGATGAATTGGAATCCTTCAACTTAAGTGTGCAAGGCTTCCCTTAATTCCCTTAGCTTTCGCCATTAGCTTCCATACCTCTAAAATTTTGTCTTAATGTCTTCCTACACTCTCTTTAAGCACCTGCAATCAACAGCAAAATTCACTTACTCATTTCAGTATTAAGGTCTTCTAGTAGTCCTAAGAAAATTCCCAGGTACATCTCACTCTCTTTTTTTCTTTTAGAGATAGCCTTGAAATTTTTATTTTATTTATAAACTATAAATACAACTATGTATTATTATATATTTATAAGTAAATATGTGTTAAGTGACAGAATTGTACTTTTTTTTAAGTAGGAGTCTTACTCTGTCACCTAGGCTGGAGTGCAGTGGCAGGCTTACAGCCACCACAGCTTCAACCTGGTGGGCTCAGGTAATCCGTCTGCCTCAGCCTCCCATGAAGCTGGAACCACAGGTGTGTGCCTCTATGCCCATCTAATTTTTTGATTTATTGTAGAGTCGAGGTCTCACCAAATTGCCCAGGCTGAAATTACTTCAAAAAATATAATGAACTTTTATGCCAATTCTAACTGCAATCTCAAAAATATTATTTCTAAAAAGCAAAGTTAAAATAAATAAAATTAAATGATATTTATATAACACTATTTGGGCCATAAGTTTTCAATATTTTAATCAAGTTAAAGCACATTTGAAAAATCACAGAATATCTTTATGCTATGCAGCCTCTTATTCCTGAAGTCTCTGGATTTAAACAGTCAAAATTATAATCTACTTAAATGAATGCAAGAAACATCACCCAGAAGGCTTGTACCATAATGATTAAATTTAACACTAAAAACCAGGCCTGTCTTTTTCCATATCTATCAACAACATATCTTACATGCAATTGATTTACAAAATATAATAATTCACCAGAAAATTTTAAATGACTGTAATTATCCTCTAGGCTGTAGGCCCAGTCATATAATTAGAACCAGAATTGTCTGGTTACAAAAATGTTTAGGGCAAGCAAAAGAAATTCAGAAATTCTGAAGACAATGCTGTGTGTGTGTGTGTGTGTATACGCACAAATGTGTGAGTGTATCTGTGTATGTGTGTCTGTATGTGTGCTTGTCCTAAAAGTGTAGAAGGAGAGTAAGAAGTTTGAGCTTTAGAAACAGATTGCTTATGTTCAAATTATTCTCAGAATTGCCTTATGCTGTTTGTGGCACATTCTTTGACTTTCTAATGCTCAGATTATTCATTGTTAAATAGTAATAATGATAGAAACTGTTATATAATGTCATAGGGATAAATTTTTTTTAATAGTGTAGAATGCATCAAACAGGACATATTGGTAATTAAGTACTTAGTGCATTCTATTTATTATTATTGCTACTACTGTTATTTCTACACAGATGAGCCAGGGCATCCTAAACTCAGAATGTACAAAACTAAACTCATCTTCATCCTATCTATATTTATTCCTTCTTCTCTAGTCTTTATTCTTATTAACAGAATAATCCACTTATTCCCTCAAAATTAGAAACCAAAAGAAATCTGATTACTTAATAAAAATATTCAGTAATTACATTGCATCAGTGCTTTATCCTTAATAGCTCTCAAATTTGCTTTCTCTCCTCCATGTCCTCTTGATACTGACTTAATTCATGCCCCTGTCATTTTTCATCTGTCTACTGCAACAGCTCTTTCTATCTAGTCCTGCTCCCTCTAGCACTTTCCCCACAATGTTTCTAAATGGCAACTCTGCAAAATAATTGTAATGTGACTTTATTTCATAGATAGATAGATATAGTG
Source organism: Tarsius wallacei (assembly GCA_963574415.1). Lineage (NCBI taxonomy): Eukaryota > Metazoa > Chordata > Mammalia > Primates > Tarsiidae > Tarsius > Tarsius wallacei. The sequence continues at coordinate 14,057 of CAUYQG010278542.1, forward strand.
ACTTCTTGTGTAGAGCCTTCATGTATCTGTTCAAACATAGTAAATCAAACATATGTGATAATCTGTCTTCCTCCTTAAAATTTATCTATACTAGTTGTCTATGTCCGTGAAATAATACCAACTTAACAGCTTAAAACAATACACATTTATTATCTCACAGTTTCTGTGGATCAGAAACTTGGGTGTGACTTATCTGAATGACTCTGCCACAGAGTTTCTCATAAGATTACAGTCAAGGTCTCAGTTGGGACCACAGTCTTATGTGAAGACTTAAGTGGGAGAGGATATGCTCATTCATGTAGCAGAATTTAATCCCTTTCAGCCTATTGGGCAGAGTGCCTACTTCCTCAGGGGCTATTAGCCAAAGGCTTCCCTTTGCTCTTTGCCATGTGGGCCTTTTCTATAGGGCAGCTCACAATATGGAAGCTTGCATCTCTCAGAGCTAACAACAGAGCAAAAATAAAAGTGAGAGCAAGAAAAAAAGTAAGACCAAAATCATGGCCTCATTGTAACCTGACATCAGAGGTGAAATCTTATTACAATTGTTATATACTATTCATTAGAAATGAGTCACTAGATCCAACCCACATACTAGGAAGAGAGGAGGTGTTATACAAGGGCAAAATACCAGGAGTCAGGAATCATTGGGAACCATTTCAGATACTGCCTACTAAACCTGTTAAATTGACAGTAAAAGGATAAAATGGGCATTAATCCCTAGGGCAAAGTGAAAAAAGCAACAGCAGAAGATAAGAAATAGAGCAAGTAAATGGAATCATGGTATATGATTCAATAGCTCAGAGAAACCTAAAACCTAAGCCCTTAAGAGACAAGGCCAAACAGAGGCTAACCAATTTATAACTCAGACTATTTTCCTCAGAAAGTGAATGATGAATGTATGTCAGCAAGATGAGGGAATAAACCAGTAAAAATTCAAAAAAATAGCAGATGTAATACAGGTCAAAGAAAGAAATGTTCAAAAAAAAAATGACAATGTATAAAGCAAGCTAAAGAGAAAACAACTCAGACTGGAGCAGGAGGACAGAATGTTCTAAAAGTACTGTCTGCTATAAGAAAATTAAGCACATAGCATATCTGATATGTTTGAATATATCTGGGAGTTGTTTTCAATTCTACCACAAAATTTAGGTATAAATTATTGATAAGGTGGTCAGAAAGCTAAGCTAATGGGAAAACAGAGTTTATTGGCAATATTTTAAAAGTGAAATATAAAATAAAGGGACACTAATTATAGTACACCTCTCAGCTGTAAAAACCAACAGTTTTTTAAATGAATATTTCATCAAAAATTGTAAAATAGGTATATCAGAAAAATAGAAGGAAGTAAAGTTGTGCATATAAAGGAGGGAAACTAAAAGACATATAAATGTTTATCTTGCATTATAGGATAAACATGTCTAAAACCTTTTTAAACTCTTAAATAAAATTTTAACAAATATTGAGAGCCATATAAATACATCATTCAAATCCTCCTGAAATCCAAGTTGAAAATTAATCCAAGACTGTATACTCAATGTAAATCCACAAAAGCAAAGTTAATTTCAGATAAATCCCAATACAGAATACATAATTTTAGAGAGTTTTTTCTTCATTTAGAAAACACATTATTGGATACAACATACTGTACTTACAAAATTACATAGGGTGTTAACAGAAAATACAAGTGGCATTATTATCCTGAACCAAAAAACACATCAATGATGGTATAGATCTCCTAGTCCTTATCCTAACACTTGCCTTGTGTGGAAAAAATGCCAAACTTTACTTTAAAAATGTATTATGACTTCAGGCAAATGATTTAAACTCTTTAAATGTTTATTTCTGTAAGACAATGAGGGAATACGCATCTCACACTTAAGAAAATATTTTTAAACATGACCAAAAACATAAAAGTATAAATTTTAAAAAGAAACTTTCTGGCTTACAAGGTTTCATCTCAGAAGTTCATGGATGATCTTGTAGTGATAGCCCTATATGCAACAATTCACTTTTCCCATGCTGCTTTTAATGCTCTAACTTTTGACAACTTGACTATGATGTGCTGTGGTGCAAATCTCTTTGGGTTCAACTTATTTGGCATCTTATGGACATCCTGCACCTTGATCTATAATTTATTCCCAAAACTTGGGAAGTTTTTATTTCTTTGAATATGTTTTCTGTCTCTTTCTATTACTTCTGGGATGCCAATTAGGCAAATTTTTCTGCTTGATGGTGTTCCACAAGTCTTTTAAGCTATCTTCACTCCTTTTAATTCTTTTTTGCATCATCTTGAATGATGTGTCTTCATGTTCACGGATCCTTTCTTCTCCTTGATCTAGTATGTTGTTAAATCCCTCTATTGATTATTTCAGTTCATTTATAGCATTCTTTGATTTTCATTTGGTATTGTTTATACCTCCTATCTCTTGAAGATCCCAGCTTGTTCTTGACCTCTGTTAGCATCTTTATGACCAAAATTTTGAATTTCCTATTGGTTAAATCATAAAAGCTCATTACATTTTGGATGGCTTTTAGAGATTTATTTTATTCTTTTGTTTGGAATATATCCCTATTTCTTTATTTTCCTAGATTCCTTGTTTGTTTCTTTACATTAGATAAGACACCTACCTCTTTCTGTCTTGTTAGACTAGACTTGTGTAGAAAAAGGTTTTTACCAATTTGTGCAGCCAGAAATGTTAAGGTGTCTCTCTTATCTTTGTGTGTGTATAAACGGACATCTCAGTTTTTGGTGGGAACTGGAGTTTTGGATGTGCCACATCTTGTCAATACCCCATGACCAGGACAAGAGAAACCAGGCTCTTTATATGCAGTTGGAAATGCCAGGGTATTGAATGCGAGCTCCAGTTCTTTCTATCTTCACAGTGTGGCTGGATCTGGGTGTCTATGTGCTACTTTCTCTGGACTAGGCCAGAGAGAGAATCTGTAGCAAATGTATGCACTCACAATCAGGCTGCACCTTCTGGTCGTGCAGGGATAGCTCCTGGGAGTGAGATTGTTATAAGACTATCTGTTTGTTTTCTATGGTCTTAGATTTCTCAGCATTACAAAGTCCCTCATCTTCCAGAGCTAGGTCGTTAAAGAGACAGTCCCTTATCAATGAGGGTACCTGATCTCAAACCAGGTAAAGTGGTGACCAAAGTGAGGCCCAAACTTTACCTACACAATGACCATTTGTATACCTAACCCTGAATTGCACCCCACATCTTTAAAATTTAAAAAAAAATGGTTAATGGATATAAAATAACAGCTACATTAAAAAATAAATTATAAAAAAAAGAGGCAATCCCTTAAGGTGGGAGCTATGAAAGTTTTGGTACTTGTTTCATGGCCACACACCTTCAATATGACCGAATAGGCCTGGATTATATCTAAAATGAGCAATGGGGAGATCTCATGAAGTGCTGGGCTCTGTGTAATAACCTAAGGGCTATTGTTTGTTTGCCCTGTTAGCTTCCCATGACCAGTTTATTAGAGAGTAGGTTGTCAAGTAGCCACCGGGAGTGGGTGCTGTAAGCCCCTCTGGAGAGAAGTGAAAGCTACACTTTTCTACCCCCTTTCTGAAAGGCTTTAAGGGAATGTAACCCCCTAGAGGTGTTCAGATACCCATTTAAAACCACCCCTGGAATGAAGGAGAGTCCTATTCCTCTAGTTTCTTCTGTTCTCAAAGCTACACAATTTAGGATGGAGTCCTACAGGAAGCAGCTTTGACAGGGCTCTTGATGTGTGTCCTGTATCCATCATAAGGAGACTCTGAGTTGTGTTTTGCTTAGGCCTTTTTTCTGTGATATTCCCGGTGGGCAAAGTGCCTAGAGAAGTTTGCACACTCATTTAAAGATGCTACTTTTTTTCTATGACAATCCTTTCTACTCTCAAAGCTAGAAGATTTATGAGTCAATTCCTTAGGTGGATTTTGTAATAAATGGGGCATTTGGTGTGGATGCAGACTCCTTCCTACTGGCAGCAGGTTAATTAACTGTCTCTTTAACTCCCCAATGCAAGTTAGGTAGGATACAGGTCACCCAGCAGCCACTGGAGGGGTATTTTGTAAACCCCATCCATAAAGAAATGGACATCAGGGGTTTTTTGTTGTTGTTGTTGTTGTTTTGTTTTGTTTTTAAGCCCCTTCTTTGCACTTGAGGGATGAAATCCCTAGAAGTGTTTGCACACTCATATAAAACCATTGCTTTATTTCCTAGGGTCTGCAGGGAAACACACGTGTCTTTTCCCCTCCACTCCCCCAGTTGGTGAATCAAAAGTCAAAGCATAGGGAAACTTGGGGTTAAAGCCCTACATATGATGTCTAGATCCTCCTCTCCACAGGGAGAAGCTGGGTATTGGGAATTCCTTTCCCAATGTTATGGCACGGTGCCTGGGATGTAGTTTGTACTCAATTGTGCCTCAGTTTCTTCTACCCATTTAATATGGATGTTTTCTCAGCTGCCCAGCGAGTAGGAGTCTCTCCACTGCCTTCTGACTTTTTCTGAGGAAACTGATCCATTAATAGACATTTATTTGGTACCTACAGGCAGAGGGACAGTCAGAAGCTTCCTATTCTGCCATGGTGGTGACATAACTCCTTGCACTTCATAGTTTCTTGAGAGGTATAGCTTATTTGTAAACTGTACTGTTTAGAAATATAAACAGCCAACTTTTAGAAATGTAATGTTTTTAACTTTGAATTTTACTTTGTCTCATAAGAGCGTACTGATGCCTGCTTTTTCAGTTTTCTTTTTTTTATTTTGGATTTGCTTTATGCATTCTTTGCATTTTTGCTTTATATACCATTTTAAATGTAATTTGGCAAGCACCATGTAAATAGATTTGATTTAGAACCCATTTTGAGAAACTGTTGTATAAACAAGTATAACTACATTTATTGTCAATGTTGATACATTTCTTCTTTTATATCTTATGATACTTACTGCATTTTGGCTATTTGTTAATTGGCATATATTTCTGTCTGTGTACATTGTTTTCTTGAACTTTTTTCATTCTTGTAATGTATATAATATACATGCCATTTTACTTTTATGATAATTTATGTTCTTATTAAATTTATATTCAGACATATAATTCTAAATCATCAACATCAGAATGAAAGAGAATCCTGATTCCCTGGGAATTATAAAGATATAATAGCCACTTCCAGGTTTCTACTTATATTTTTTGGAATTTTGTTGTTTTTAAATTTTTACCATACATGTGTTTTTTCTCTCAATAAGTATCTTTTGAAATTAGTTTTTGGAAGATGTGATATTTTCTCATTAAAAATGAGGTATGCAAAACTATAATTATAAAAATATCTTTATAGCTGAAATTAGTCTCAACTTTAAACTTCCATTTCATCAGACAGCAAAAATTTTCAAGAAAACTCAGTAACTTCTAAGATTGACTAATAATTTCAGTTTTAACATTTGTTATTAGAGAATTGCCTATTCCTTTTCCCGGTAATAGCATCTGGGGTTAAAATTTAAGGAAGGGAACAAGTTTATATAGCATCATAACATCAGGAACAGATTACCTTCGAGAGTCATTGAAATCCATTTTTTTGTTACCATTAGTCTTTTTCTATCTAGAGACTACAAGCTACCATTACTGTTCTCCTGAGACCATCATATTGGAGCAGTATGACACCACTCCAGAGGATTGTTCTCTTTCTGTGCACCATCTGAGAAAAGAAATGTTTCCCCTCTATTCTCAAATCCCTACCTTCTCAAAGCTTCTGTTGCAGACCCCAAACCTTGCCTGATAGAAGATTAAAATCCTGCCAGGCCTGGTGGCTCACGCCCGTAATCTCAGCACTTTGGGAGGCTGAGGCAAGCGGATTACCTAAGTCCAGGGATTTGAGGCCAATTAATTCAATAATTTTTTTAAAACAATTAGCCAGGTGTGGTGCTGCGTGTCTGTGTTTCCAGCTACTTGGAAGGCTCTGGTGGAAGGATCGCTTGAGCCCAGCAGTTCAAGGCTGTGGTGTCTGTGAGTGTGCCACTGCACTCCAGCCTGGGTGACAGGGTGAGACTCTGACTCAAAAAAAAAAAAAAAAGAAGAAGAAGATGCAAACATCTGTTTGCTTTCCCCTCCAATTTGTTTGTTTGTTTGTGTATTACTTCTATAGCAAGAAAACATGTTATATTACAATGCATTTTTCCTGAATATTTTATTTTGGTACATATTTTTTCGCCCTATATACTCTAAAGTCAAAACATTATTTAAGCCATAAATTTCAAAAGTCTATCTTAAAATGCATGGTCTCAAAATATATATATATATATATATATTTTTTTTTTGAGTTGGTGTCTCACTCCCTCACCCAGGCTGGAGTGCAGTGGCACACTCCCGGCCATGCCAGCGTCCACTACTAGGCTCTGGCGACCCTTCCACCTCAGACTTCCAAGTAGCCAGAGCTATGGCATGCACTAATTTTTTGATTCATTGTAGAGACGAGGCCTCACCAAGCTGCCCAGACTTGTATCGAGCCCTTGGGCTCAGGCAATCCACTTGCCTTGGTGTTGGGACTACAGGGTGAGCCAACGAGCTCGATCAGTAAAATTTTTTGTTGTTGTTGGAGTCTCACTCTGTCGCCCAGACTGGAGTGCAGTGGCCGCTTCCGGCCACCGCAGCCTCGACCTGCTGGGCTCTGGCGATCCTTCCGCCTCAGCCTTCCAAGTAGCTGGAACTACAGGGGCGCGCTACCACGCCCGGCTAATTTTTTTTTTTTTTTTGGATTTATTGTAGAGATGAGGTCTCACCAAGTTACCCAGGCCGGTCTCGAACCCGTAGGCTCAGGCAATCCACTCACCTCAGCCTCCCAAGGCGCGGGATTACAGACTGAGCCACCGAGCCCGGCGATCAGTAAAATTTTTAATCATCTGTTCCTTCCATGTGCTTTTCCTTCTCAGAGATCTAGGTCCTTAAGCAGTTGTCAGAAAGTATGGTACAAGTATCATATAAAAATGAAAATATCAAGAACAAAAAATATAATGTAATATTAAAAAATTAACCCAGCAATCATTTTTATGCTAAATATATTTAGAAAAAATGTATTGCTTTAAGTTCATTTAACTATGCAGCTCTTACTAAAACTTATTTTATACAATAGCTTTCACTTTATTTTGGCTTGCCTCTAACTCAATTGACTGGATTTTGTATTCAATGACTACTTTTAAGATTATTTGAATGCTATATACGCTGAGAACTTATTTGTCTTAGAAGTTTCTCTAATGTATTTATTCATATGAACAACTAGAAATACATTATTTTTCTTATTGAACAGATCTATAGATCTCTGTAGTTTGCTAACTTTGCCTTCTAGAACTATATGCATAGCAGAGGAGAGGTCAAAGTCTCTAAACAAAACGTCACAAAAACTTAGCGGCAATCCTATATATTTTATGCGTTATAGGTAAAATTAAGAGACAGTTTATGTTTCTAAATACTTTGGATAATTGTTAAGAAAAATCAAAAGATAGACCATTCAGGGTCACTTTTATACAATGTTTCTTTGCTAAGCTTGAAGTACCCTTAAAAATTACATGGACTTAAGGTTTTTTCTCTGTTTAAAAAAGAATAAAAAATACAAATTGTAAACAAGACATACAAACAGCAAACTGATACATGAAAAAATGCTCAGCCTCACTAATCATCAAAGAAATGCAAATTAAAACCACACTGAGATACCACCTGACTCCAGTGAGGATGGCCGTCATCAATAACAAAAAATAACAGATGCTGGAGAGGATGAGGAGAAAAAAAGAATACTCCTACACTGTCAGTGGGGGTGTAAACTAGTACAACCTCTGTGGAAAACAGTTTGGCAATTACTAAAAGATCTAAAAATCCACCTTCTATACAACCCGCAATCCTTCCTTCTGGGAATATACCCAGAGAAACTCAAATCACTCTATTAAAAAGATACCTGCACATGCATGTTTATTGCAGCATTACTCACAATAGCAAAACCATGGAACCAACCTCGCTGCCCATCAAAAGAGGACTGAATTTTTAAAATATGGTACATATACATAATGGAATATCACATAGCCATAAAGAAGTACAAAATTATGAACTTC